>BQNB010086328.1:0-28224 GCA_026074375.1 Tanacetum coccineum | reverse complement strand
TAGTAAGTAGTGTTAGATTGGTGTGATCAAGGTAGTGTCTAGTTGAAGAAGTTGTGTAGTTGTAAAGTTGTGTTGTGAAGTCATGAAGGTAGTGAAGAAGTTGTGAAGTCATGGTAGATTGGTTCTAGCTAAGATTATAACTCATCGACATCTAGCTTAGTGTCGAAAATCAAGATAAGCGAAAGTTGTGTAAGGTTTTCTCCGCCATAAGGGAGCTTGTTATATATATATATATATATATATATATGTATGTATATATATATATGTATGTATATATATATATGTATGTATATATGTACATGTATGTATTAAAAAGGGCGGATCAGTAGTCGTGAAGCAAAATTGTATAGTGAAGTTGTGAAGTTGTGGTAGATTGGTTCTAGCTAAGATTAAAACTCGACATCTAGCTTAGTGTCGAAAATCAAGATAAGCGAAAGTTGTGTAAGGTTTTCTCCGCCATAAGGGAGCTTGTTGACATAGTGAAGAAAACTCTCGAGTTAGGTGCTCGAGGAGTGGAGTAGGGCGAAGAGGTGCTTCGTTGCCGAACCACTATAAATCCTCGCGTTGTGGTTTGATTGTTCTTACTCTTATCTCCTGTCTTACATTATTTTCTCATACTATCCTATTAAGTGTTTAGATAAGTATATTGTTCATATTATGCAAGTGTTGAATTCACATAAAGTCGAATCTAGAATTTTTACAAACATTTTACAAACTTACATTAAAAATCGATAAACTATTCAACCCCCCTTCTAGTTTTTCACAACCTTCTTAATATAACCTTCTGAGATCAAATGGGACTTTACTATATTAAAACATGGAATGTGATGAAGAATAAGATTTATTCTTCAACAATTCCCTAAGAACAATTTCCTAAATATTATAGATGATAAGAATGAAGAATGAGATGAGAAGAATGCTTCAAGGGATGATTTCCTCCTCCAAATTCATGCTCTATTTATACTTGAGGATGGTGCATCAATTGCTAAAATTTGGGGAGTGAAAGGTTACACAATCATTGCAATCATTTATGACTTCGAAGTAACTGCAGGAGAAGTGCGCCGCACAAGGAAAATTGTGCGCCGCACTTGGTGTTTAAATAAATAGCATTTACTTCATCTTGAAGTACGCCGCACAAAAATAATTATACGCCACACTTTGGCTTTGTTCATTAAATTCTCTTCTAGATTCTTCATATAATGACCGTTAGTGTATTTAACGGGATTCTTTTGCACGTTTAGTCCTATTCTTCATTCTTGGTCCTGATATGAATATTACACAACAAACAAGCAAACTTTAAAATATTTCATGCGTTAACATGTGTATTTAATGTATTTTTGAGGGATAATTTATGTATATTTAGAGCGTTATCAAATCCCCTCATACTTAGCTTATTGCTTGCCCTCAAGCAATCAAAGCGAAAGTATTTCGTTTTAACAAAACAAATTAATGATCACAAGCATATATAACGCGACAAAGCAACTCACAAATTTTTATAGATAATTTTTTCTTCACACTCGCTTAATTTAGTAAAATGGATAGTAAACGGAAGTCACTCATACGTGCAGTCATGAAATGTTCAAATTACCATAGGCTTGTACAAGAAACTAAACTTCACCGACATGGCGTAAGCACCAAACATAAACATTAAAAGAGGTAATTTATTTAATTATATTATTTATTATTTGTTGAAAAAGGTTTGTAATAAACTCATAATCCATCTTGTCCGTAATACATCCAACTTATTCATTCTCATCATTATTTTTTTATACTGAAGGCTTATTTTTGCCTTATTTCACTATATCTCGGGTGAAACTTGCTTTCCCCTCATACTTAGGATAAGAACACTACTTCAAACGAACTTAGAAGTTTGCAACCTTCGCACTTCATTTAAACAGCAATACCAACATTCACGTTCCTCAATTTGTACGGATAAAATTTCAGATAATTTTATTAGAAATTCTTTTGAACAAAATTATTGTTTACTTATATTTATATGTTTATCACCTCTTAATCAGTAAAATGTTTATAACACGCGAACGTGCTCCTACTGCGGTCTCATAAAGATTTCAAGCACAAGTTCTAGAATTAACAAACCACCGGCACACTCATACAATTTTAAATCGATATCAATGCTCCAGAAAAGGCGACAAAACTACATATACACAGCCGTAACGACGGATGAGATATCTGCAATTGCTCATTCCTTAACTCGAGAAAGCTAAAGATAAAAATCATCTTAAGTATCAAAGATTGATACCTGAATTCTTAAAATCTAATCCTCGCAATTTTTTTGGGTGGTATAAATATGCTAGTGATGTTATCCATCCAGAGTCAGACTGCTTATATGTGATCAATAAAATGTTATTTTTCAAAAAAAAATTAACTTAATTTTAACTTTAACTTTTCCAGTTTATCTCCCCCCATACTTAATATGAGCATTGCCCTCAATGTAAAAATATTATAGAGAAAGATAAAATGGGAAAGCGAAATAATACTTTTCAATTGTAATTGATGTTCTGAATCTTTGGTTCACGTCATCTCTGCTTCGCGTCTTTCTTTTTCTTCTTTTTCCTGTTGCAAATATAAACTTTCCATAGCACACAAATAATAATAATAATCCTAATTAATTATGTTGATACAAATAATGTCTAAAAACGTTATTTATATTTTTTGACCTCTCAACGTTTTGATAATAACAAAATATAAAAATGTTTACGATAAAATTAAACGCTTACAAATTATTAATCGTAAAATTCCATTTTTAAGATTAGTAATCACTTAAGGTATGAACAAAAAAATCATTAAGCATGATTAGTGATCAAGAAAATATTTTTCTCTTATCCATTACATTTTTACAAAAGATTTTCACAAAATTAATTATACAAAATATTTTCTATTTAAAAAAAAGTTTTATTAAAAACTTAAAAGACAAAAGCGGAAGCTTCTATACCAGATACAACCTTCCCCACAAAAAGAAAAAAAGGGAGCGGAGTCTAGGTGGCGGCCTCCTTATAGGCCTGGCGGCCCCTTATATATTTGGGACCACCGGGACCGCCACCATTAACCATTGGCTTTTCCTGTCTATAAATACTGGTCCACCCCTTGTTGAAAATCATTCCTCTTTGCATGAAATTTTTTAGTCTCTTTTTTCTCTCTCTAAAGCTTCTTTCTCTCACTAAAACTCTTGATCACGAACATACTTAGATCTTGTTTTAAGTGATTTAATCTCTTCTTCTCATCTCTTCCCTCTCATTCAAGTGCAAGAGAAGAACACTCGTATTCGTCAAGAAACGAAGTGTTAATTAGTGACCTCTCCTCTTTTCTTGTAAGTACCAAACCTCTATTGTATTTATCTTGTGTATTTGTGTAATTCGAATATTGTGTAGATCCGATAGTGTAGATCTTGTGAGTGTGTATATCTTGTGAAGTGGTAGATTGGTTCTAGCTAAGATTAGGACTCGACATTTATCTTAGTATCGGAAAATAACGTAAACGACTTAAAAACATTTTCTCCCCCCCGCCTAAGAGCTTGCTGACATAGTGAAATCTCGAGTCGGATACTCGGGGAGTGGAGTAGGGCGAAGAGGTGCTTCGTAGCCGAACCACTATAAAATCTTGGTGTCTTGGTTTGGTCATTTCTTTCCTTATCTCTTTATATTATTATTGTTGTTATCTAGTTTTAGTTTAGATAGTTATTGCTTGTTCATATTGTGAATTGGTTAAACATATAACTCAGATCTAAACATTTTTTGAAAGTAAAGTTTTAAAACGTAAAACAAACATGTAAACTATTCAACCCCCCTTTTAGTTTCCATAAATTATTAATAGAAAGTAGGATAATATTGTTTTAATGCCAACAGAGGCATTTTACACACCATAATAATAATAATAATAATAATAATAATAATAATTGTTTTGGGGAAATTGTTTTCAGAACATAAGTGACCCAAAACATGCGGTCACAGAACCAACTCGTGTCGTCTCGACACTACTCATCATCATCCTGCTGCTGCTGATATTGTGGTGGCGGAGGCGGGTACTGCTGATAATACTGGTCATACTACGGCTGAGCATAACCAGGTGGGTTGTAGGCTCCCTGCATTGGAACACTGTAAACCCCAGCCATATGCTCAAACACTCCCTGGTACCTGTCCCAGTGATATGACTGCCTATACTCCATCCGCTCTATCGCCTCTTGGCGTATCTCCATCCTACCCATCCTATCATACAAATCCTGCATAGATGCTCTCGGGGGTCTAGGAATACCAACTCTTGGTACACCCGGCTGTGGATCCTCGGGAATAAGTTTACCATCAGAATCGATCAAATCTCTAAGTGTAGTTGTATCCAGATCCCTATAATAAATCGGAGCACTTAAACTCCTCACCACATCCTTAGTCAACACCCTGCATTTCCTAGCAATCTTTGAGATGAACTGTCCACAGCAAATTTAACTTTCTTTTTGAGTTCCAGCTCATTTCCTCTTCATCCATCTTGCAATCAACCAAGCCACATTCGCATACCAATTCTGGTATCTAGCATCAAACATACTCAAAAGCCATAAATCATTCTTCTGAACGTTGTCATACCCAGTCGTCCTTTGACACAAACCATAAGTAATCATTTTGTGAATCACCCTCAAAATTGGTTTCTTGATAGTAGAAGTGTGACTCCTAGATAAACCAAGGTTTTCCTCTCGACTAATGCTTAACCAATAATCTTGAGCGTTAAAATGCTCATCACTACGCAAACCTCCTTCAAAGTAAACATTAAAACCATCTTCTTCCAGCTCATCAGCATGATACAATCCTAATCTATGAGCAAACTCCAACAAAGTCAAACTGTGGGCACGTCCACCAAGTCTAAACTTGATGATCTTCTTGGTTCTTCATCAAATTCATAAGTAGAATAAAACTCGTGACAAAGCTCGGCATAAATTGGCTCATTGATATTAAAAGCTCTAATCCAAGCCACCGAAGTAAATATCTCTTCATCGGGTGAAACTTGCTTTCCCCTCATACTTAGGATAAGAACACTACTTCAAACGAACTTAGAAGTTTGCAACCTTCGCACTTCATTTAAACAGCAATACCAACATTCACGTTCCTCAAATTGTACGGATAAAATTTCAGATAATTTTATTAGAAATTCTTTTGAACAAAATTATTGTTTACTTATATTTATATGTTTATCACCTCTTAATCAGTAAAATGTTTATAACACGCGAACGTGCTCCTACTGCGGTCTCATAAAGATTTCAAGCACAAGTTCTAGAATTAACAAACCACCGGCACACTCATACAATTTTAAATCGATATCAATGCTCCGAAAAGGCTGACAAATACATATACACAGCCGTAACGACGGATGAGATATCTGCATTGCTCATTTCCTTAACTCGAGAAAGCTAAAGATAAAAATCATTTAAGTATCAAAGATCTATACCTGAATGTCTTAAAATCTAATCTCCTCTCATCTTTATTGGGTGGTATAAATATGCAGTCGATGTTATCCATCCAGGAGTCAGACTGCTTATATGTGATCAATAAAATGTTATTTTTCAAAAAAAAAATTAACTTAATTTTAACAAAATGTAAAAACGTTTACGATAAAATTAAACGCTTACGAATTATTAATCATAAAATTCCATTTCTAAGGATTAGATACTTAAGGTATGAACAAAAAAATCATTAAGCATGATTAGTGATCAAGAAAGAAATTAAATTTTTCTCTTATCCATTACATTTTTACAAAAGATTTTCACAAAATTAATTATACAAAATATTTTCTAATTAAAAGAAAAGTTTTATTAAAAACTTAAAAGATAAAAACGGAAGCTTCTATACTAGATACAACCAGATACGACCTTCCCCACAAAAAAAAAGAATGGAGTCAAGGTGGCGGCACCCTTATAGGCCGGGCGGCCCCTTATATATATGGGACTACCGGGACCGCCACCATTAACCGTTGACTTTTCCTGTCTATAAATACTGGTCCACCCCTTGCTGAAAATCATTCCTCTTTGCATGAAAGTTTTCCGTCTCTTCTTTCTCTCTCTAAAGCTTCTTTCTCTCACTAAAACTCTTGATCACTAACATACTTAGATCTTGTTTCAAGTGATCTAATCTCTTCTTCTCATCTCTTCCCTCTCATTCAAGTGCAATAGAAGAACACTCGTATTCGTCAAGAAACGAAGTGTTAATTAGTGATCTCTCCTCTTTTCTTCTAAGTACCAAAGCTGATCAGTTAACCTTATCTCACTTCGCCATTGACCTGATGCTTCTTCTTCTTTAGTATATGAGCCCTTATAATCAGGCTTCCTGTTGACTTGCTTTAACGGTACTAGTAATAAGCCAAGGAAACTAACCGCCTTCTTCAAAATGCTAATTTTCCGGAATGTGTTAGTTATGGTTTGTATAGCTAATGATCGCTCATCTGGATCGTTACAGTTCAAGTACGGTGCATGCTTTGGTCCATATATCGGTGCTCCAAACTTATTCCTCTTTATCTGATAATCCTCCTTGTCATCACTATCACTTTCTGCGTTTCTCATAAAATTTGATCTTGCAGCACGGAAGGTTTGGTGACAAAATCCATCAAAGGTTGAGAAAAGTCTCTCCGGAGTATTAACTATGCCACCAATCGCACGAAGGAATCCCCGACCAACAACTATTGGAGAATCACGGTCAATCAGAATATCCAAGATCAGAAACTTGGCAATCAAAGTAGTGACTCCTACCTGACAAAGAACATTTATGAGTATCCCCATAGCTTCTGCCTGAGTGTGATTTATCATCATGATTCCTCTATCCACCTTCTTCATGTCGTCTCTCCCTAATTGCACATAGATACGGAAAGGCATAGTATTTATATCTGACCCAGTATCTGCCAATGCATTTTCGTTAACCTGTCCCTCCAGTCTGATGGGAAATATGAATGCTCCAGGATCATCTTTTTCTTTTAACGCTTCTCCCTTAATCCTTTTTACTGCTTCCTCTTCTTCTTTTACAATCTTTCCATCTAACTCCACCTTGTCTTTTCAAACTTCATCGAGAATTTTCTTATATTTATCATGATAAGCCATTGTCTCGATTAAAGGCCTTTCCTCCTCTAATAAAGTAAACTTTCGGCTAATTCCGATTGTTATTGCTTCTTTAGCTGCTTCTTCTTGAGTCAAATGACCTCCAGCTGATGAAGATGTTCCTATATCTTGATAGAAAAAGTTAAGGTTTTCTATTGCCCGCTTCTTATTACTGCTACTCTTCCCCATTTTGCATATGAATGTCGGAAGTCCTTCTTCACCCAACAGTGGTACATCATCTATGTTGAAATCAAGAAAATGGTCCCAATCATCATTGCTCTTTTCTTTTTCTTCGGTTTCTTCCAAGAATGGATCAATATCAGGGTATATTATGACAGTTCCAACCCCGAAATTAGTAATTGCCTTGGTCATGCGTAAAAATGATCTACCAAAAATCACCCTAGGCTCAACATCATCTTCTTCTGGGTTGATAACGAATTTCATAAAGTAGATTTCACCTCTGAGTGCAACAATGAGTTCCTTATTAACCACTTTATTTCCTCTTTTAACTTCATGTTCCACGCATAGCTTTACTGCATATTCGTTTGAGATCATATTCTCCTCTACTCCAAGATTAATCTCACCATCATAAGCTTCCAGCCCATTGACAAAACAAGGAGCCACGAATCTATCACTAACTTCTACGGTCTCCATTTGATAAAAAATCATAGCCTTCGTTTCTTTCTTTTCCCCACTGTTAGCAGTGTATTGAAATTCCAGAGAATTCCATTCTCTAGATCCTTCAACTTTATCACTCAAGATTACAATAACGTCTTCTCCTAAGCAAATTTTTCCAAGACTCGAATTTGGATCCATAACTCTTATAAAATAAGACAATATTAAAACAAACATTAGTGGGTTAGTTAAAACAAATAATAATACCTTTTTACATTTACATATTATCAATAAGCAGATAGCATTTTTAAGTTTAAGCAATTCTCGTTCAAAAACGAAGAAACGTGTATTTTGTTTAGTTTCAGCCCAGAAAGTGCGGCGCACTTCATATGAAGTGTGGCGTACTTTCTGAGATTTTATTCTTTTAAAATTTTCAATTTTAGTGCTTTCATGATTATTATTCTTACTATGTCTTAAATATTGATTACACACAGCAAATATCAAGTTTTTAAGCACATTTATCATCAAACAAAGTTTTTTTAATTCTTTTCAAGTTTTTATTTTTACATTCAATTTGAATTATATCAAAGTCAAATAAGCAACACTTAGCAAATAAGAGATATAAACATGCATTTAGAAATTTAAATAAGCAAGCTATCAAATAGTTCTTTTTGGTTTTTCTTATTTTAATGTACAAATTATGACAATACAAGATTTTGACTACTATGAGCACAAGGAATAAATTCCACATTTTCAAAATGGTCAAGTTACAGTTTATGGGTTTGGGGTTTTTTTTGTTTTAATTTTCTTTTCTTTTTTTGAAAAACTTGTTCTGTTTTGTAAGAGGGGCAAGAAGTGCGGCGTACTTGCCAAAAGTACGGCGTACTTCTGAGTTTTTGCAGAAAAACCAGCGCACAATGGTTATGTGCGGCGCACTTTCTATGAAAAATGGGTTCAGTTTGCCAGAGAACTGTACGACGATTTTGAAATTTTAAGTTTGTAATATAAAAGTGACTAATTCAAGAATAAAATCAAACCCCGGCAGCGGCGCCAAAAACTTTGATGTGTTATTAAAGCTTTAAATTTATAATACTTGTTTTATCCAATTTCCAACTAACACACGGGTAAAGTATAAACCCCCGTTTATAGTATATGTTTATTGTAAGACCAGGTCGTTCCACGGGATTGGTAATTTTAAAAAGAGTCGATTATATTACGAAAAAGGTCAATCTTATAGACTCTCACGATCTAAAGATTTCAAGGTACTTCAAGATATAAAATGATGTTGTTTGGGGGTACGAGAACAAATATGGATAAACTTGGATGGATTATGGGTTCAAGAATTAAAGTATAATCGATTAAAGAAACGGGTAGTTTACAAAATTGATTGTCTATTTATTATAATCAAAAATTCTTTTGGCCTGTACTTTTGATTACAAAAAATGCTTTAGGGTTCAATTCAAGTATAGAAATAATAAATATAAACTTTCTTAACCAAGTTTGTTAGACATGTGGTTAAGCCTTAAACCTTTTTATACTCAGGTTAATAATCATTTTGTTAGCTAATCCTCACAAGGCTAGCATCTAGTTGTCATAGAAAAACAACATGGAAATCAAGCATTTAGCCGGAGTCTTTCGACCTATATCTGGATTAGAATGATGATCAAGTGACTATTAAAGAATCCAGGTATAGAAACATCAAGTTTACATTTAGTTAATTCCAAAGTTTAATAGTTCATTCTAGTTTAATCCATAATTCCCTCATGATCCCCAAACAAACATGTTATACTACTCCATATTCATCAATTCAAAACACATAACAAGCATGATCAATTCAGAATTCATAATAATAGAGAAGAGAAACGTCTTTATACCAAACTCAATAGCAAAATATATTGATTCTCAAGAGTTTCCTTAGAAACAATAATTCCAACAACCCGGAAATTCAACTATAACCACTATAACACCTTCTTAACACAACCTTCTAAGATCAAATGGGACTTTCCTATATTAAAACCTGGAATATGATAAAGAATAAGATTTATTCTTCAACAATTCCCTAAGAACAATTTCCTAACTATTATAGATGATAAGAATGAAGAATGGGATGAGAAGAATGCTTCAAGGGATGATTTCCTCCTCCAAATTCGTGCTTTATTTATACTTGAGGATGGTGCATCAGTTGCTAAAATTTGGGGAGTGAAAGGTTGCACAATCATTGCAATCATTTATGATTTGGGAGTAACTGCAGGAGAAGTGCGCCGCACAAGGAAAATTGTGTGCCGCACTTGGTGTTTAACTAAATGGCATTTACTTCGTCTTGAAGTACGCCTCACAAATATAATCGTGTGCCGCACTTTGGCCTTGTTCATTAAATTCTCTTCTAGATTCTTCATATAACGACCGTTAGTGTATTTAACGAGATTCTTTTGCACGTTTAGTCATATTCTTCATTCTTGGTCCTGATATGAATATTACACAACAAACAAGCAAACTTTGCAATATTTCATGCGTTAACATGTATATTTAATGTATTTTCGAGGGATAATTTATGTATATTTAGAATGTTATCAATTACCGATACACGCATTAACGGGCAGAGAACCCAGTCGTATATAGTGTAGTTTCTTGGTAAATTCGAGGTCGTCCCAAGAGCTAAGGTTAAATATTTTAATTTGATTATTGTCACGATTTGAAAATGGTTTTAAGTTGATTGTAAAAATTACGGAAAAGTAAATACAATAAAGTAAATAGATAGAAGATGTCAGGGAGAAAGGCGTGCTAACCTAACCATTTCATTACCAATGCTATGATTACTTTTTCCTGTGCAATGTTCAATTATAAGTTCCATTAGTGGTTCTAAAATCGACAGACCTGAATTTTCATTTAAGGTCAGTCATATGCTATCCCACATTACCCTATGATCACACGAGCAGGGCATCCAAGCTTGCAGTGGTTAAACCCCAACTACCCTTAAGACCAATCTATAATCTAAACCGATTGATAACCCTCTCTGAAAGAGTTCCGATACTTTATAAGTATTTAATGTGACAAAGGCGGTAATTTGGTTAATTCCTACACTAGGGATAGATGTCAAGCTACCCTAGTACCCCACTAATCCCAAGTTCAACATGGTAAGTCTAATATCAGGATTAATAAGATCTAAGCCACCCTCTATACTACCAAAACATGGGGATCAATGAAAGGCTATAAGGATATCTAACAGAACCATAATTAAACAGGAAATCATAATCACAACACTAGTAACTACATGGTTAGGCCAGCACTAGGAGTGCTTAGCCGCTCATAGTAACAGCAATGCAAGAATTAATGAATAAAGACATGGATTGAATCATCATAATTCTTACAGAGAATGAAATGAACGATTGAATACAATAAGTATGCTAGTGGCTTCTCCCTTGGACCTTTAGATGAAATGCTTTGAATCTTAGAGGTTTGGTTAACCCCTTAGAACTGTGTGTAAAGTGATGGAGGTGAGTGATGCTGAATGAGCCGGATGAGGGCTCTATTTATAGGCTTCGAAAGGTTTACGGTGTAATCCTTATGGGATGTTACACCGTAATCTTGCTACGTAATCCTCCCATCTTTTAGGCATAAAAGAGTGTTATGGCGTAACCCTGTCGTATGTATTACGCCGTAATACTGAGTCAGACACATCATCTCTAGTATATTTGAATGTTGTGGCTAATCTTGGAGACACTTTACGTCGTAAAGGGTGTAATGACTCATTTCTTTGTTAGAGTATGTTACGGCGTAATCCTTCGGGGATGTTACACCGTAAAGTGCCTTGAGCTTTTCACTTTGGTGCATTTCTTGTCCAAATCCCTTGTCTTTTGCTAAAATGCTCACTTGGTCCCTGAAAACTAATAATAAACAATTAAGTAACGTTTTCATACATTAATAACATATTTGTAAGCATTTTTATAGGGAATTTGATATTAAAATGTATTAACTATTTGATGTTATCACTATTCCTATTCCTGAAGATGGTAGTGATGATGCAACCGTGGAACAAATCAGGAAAAGGGCCAAGTGGGACAATAATGACTATGTCTGCAGAGGTTTAATACTCAATGGTATGTCTAATTCTTTATTTGATATTTACCAGAATGTTGAATCTTTCAAAGAACTATGGGATTCTTTGGAGGCCAAATATGAGGATGCATCAAGTAAGAAGTTTCTTGTTAGTAATTTCACCAATTACAAAATGACTGATTCAAGACCAGTTATGGAACAATACAATGAACTTCTTGGTGTACTTGGAAGGTTTACACAACATAAGATGAACATGGATGAGGCCATTCAGGTCTCTTGTATCATTGACAAACTCCCTCCTTCTTGGAAAGATTTCAAGCACACCTTGAAACATCTCAAGGAGGAGTTAACTCTTATTGAGTTGGGCAGTCATCTGTGCATTGAGGAGTCCCTCAGGATGCAGGATAGTGACAAGCCAAAAGGCAACAATGTTGTTGGTCCTTCAGTTGTCAATACGGTGGAGCATAACAACTCCTCCAGGTACAATGACAACAAGGGTAAACGTAAACATCATGATAACACAAGGGCTGATCCTAACAAAAAGTCCAAAGTAACTTGTTGGAAGTGTGGGAAACCTGGACACGTGAAAAAGGATTGCAAAGGTGGAAAAGTTGGCAACAAAGCCAATGGTTCAGGAACAAATGGTTCGGTGGATGGTTCTACCAACTCACTGAAAGGTAAGAATATGTTTAATAAATCTTTCCAGGTTTATTATGTTACATATGTATCTGAAGCTTATTTTGTGCAGGATGATGATGTTGAGTGGTGGGTTGACTCAGGAGCAACTATTCATGTGTTTAAAGATAGATACTGGTTCAAGACCTATGAGTCGCTAAATAATGGATCTATTCTTCACATAGGAAATGAGTCAACAACCCTAGTGCATGGACGTGGTTCTGTAGATCTTAGGTTTAGTTCTGGAAATATTGTTTCATTGTTTAATGTTTTACATGTTTCTAATATAAGGAAGAATTTAGTTTTTAGTAGTGTTTTGAATAATTGTGGTTATAAACAAGTGATTGAATCTAATAAATTTGTTTTATCCAAACATGGTGTGTTTATTGGTTTTGGTTATTTAAGTAATCATATATTTAGGCTTAATATTGTCAATGATAATATTGGTTCAGCCTTCATGCCAACCTCTAAACTGAATGATTCAATCTTATGACATGCTAGACTGGGCCATGTTCACTTTAAGAGGATGCAAGATATGTCTAAGGATGGGTTAATCCCAGCTTTTGACATAGACACTGAAAAGTGTAATACTTGCATGCTGACCAAAATAACTAAGAAACCATTTCAAAATATAAAACGTGAAACTGAAGTTTTAGAGTTGATCCACAGTGATCTGTGTAATTTACATGCTACTCCCTCATTAGGGAGTAAAAAATACTTTGTGACATTTATTGATGATGCTTAAAGGTTTTGTTATATTTATTTATTACATACCAAGGATGAAGCACTAGATAAATTCAAAGTATTCAAAACTGAAGTTGAATTACAACAAGGGTCTCAAATCTAAAAGATTTAGGACTGATAGGGGAGGTGAATAACATGGATACTCTGTATTTTCAGTCTGTTGGTATTATCCATGAAACGACTGCCTCTTATACTCCACAACAAAATGGTATATCTAAAAGGAAAAATAGAGTACTAAAAGAAATGGTAAATTCCATGTTGTCCTGCTAAGTGTTGAGTCAAGGGTTTTGGGGTGAAGCTATGTTAACAGCTTGCTATTTATTAAATATGGTTCCTAATAAAAGGACCAGGATTACCTCTTATGAACTCTGGACTAAAAGGAAACCAAACCTGAACTACCTCAGGGTTTGGGGTTGTAGGGCAGTTGTAAGACTCCCTGATCCAAATCTAAAAACTTTGGGTGAAAGAGGCATTGAATGCATCTTTGTTAGATATGATGAGCATTCCAAGGCTTTTAGGTTCTATGTCATTGAGCCTAATGATTCAGTTTTAATTAACTCTATAATTGAATCAAGGGATGCAATCTTTGATGAGAATAAATTCTCATCAGTCCCTAGACCAAGTCCTAGGATTCCTAATGAAACTAAAGACATTGGTGGTTCAGTGGTCCCTGAAGAGATCACTGAAGAGGTTGTTCAGCAATCTGAGCTTGAGCTTAGAAAAAGCAAAAGGAATAGGACTAAATAATTTTGGGCCTGAATTTCAATTATATTTTATTAAATGAACAAGGGATAAGGTCTATGACCAACACTTTTATTGCTTTAATGTTGAGGATGGCCCCAAAATATTTGATGAAGCAATAAAGTCCCAGGATGTTGCTTTCTGGAAAGAAGCAATCAATGATGAGATGGACTTCATCATGGACAACAACACTTGGGTGTTGGCTGATCTACCTCCAGGTTGCAAACCTCTTGGTTGCAAATGGATCTTCAAAAGTATTCTATTATTATTTGTTGAAAGAAGATTGTGAAATGAAAACTCATAACCATCTGTCCGTAAATACATCCAACATATTCATTCTAACCATTCATATTTTTTTATACTGAAGGCTTATTTTGTCCTTGATTTCACTATATCGCGGTCGGGGGGGGGGGTGAAACTGCATTTCCGCCTCATGACTTAGGATAAGGGACATCGTACTCAAGGGACGAACGTTAGGAAGTTTGGCAACCTTCGGCGGACGTTGGCATTTAAAGACAGCAATGACCAACATTCACGTTCTTCAATTGTAACGGATAAAATTTCAGGATGGATTTTAGTTAGAAATTCTTTTGAACAAAATTTATTGGTTTACTGAGTATTTTATAGGGGTTTTATCACCTCTTGAGATCAGTAGTAGAATGTTTATAACACGCGAGACGTGAGCCGAGGGCTGGAGGGGGGCGAGGGGGTCATAAAAGTTCATCACAAGTTTTTCTAGGGAATCTAACTAACCAACGGGGGGGGCAAACTCATGAACAATTGTTTAGTATCAGTGGGTTATCTTTGCTCCAGAAAAAGGCAGAAAAAAACTACATATACACAGCCGCAACACGATTGAGATGATCTGCCAGATTGCTCATTTCCTGAACTCTAAAGCTAAAGATAAAAATCATCTGTTAAGTATGCTAAAGATAGATACCAAATTCTATAAAATCTAATCCTCAATAATTTTTTCTGGGTGTGGTAAGAAATATGCCTCCAGTGATGTTCATCCATCCAGATCAGGACTGCTTAGTAAATTGACAATAAAGATGTTTATTTTTTCAAAAAAAAAATTAACTATAATTTTAACAATGTAAAAACGTTTAGAGTTACTAAATTAAAACGCTTAAATTTTTAATCGTTAAATTCCATTATTCGAAGATTAGTAATCACTGTTAAGGTTATGAACAAATAAATCATTAAGCATGGATTAGTGAATCAAGAAATAGTTTTATCTTCGTTCATTCCAAGTACAATAAATAACAAAGAATTTTTCACAAATTAATTATACAAAATATATTTCAAATTAAAAGACAAGTTTTATTTAAAAACTTAAAAGAATTAAAAACGGAAGCTTCTATACCTAGATACACCACTATACGACCTTCTCACAATAAAAAAAGTAACTGTTTGAAAATTCAAGGTGAAAGAACCCCGGCAACATCTAAAAAGCTACCAGCGGCGGCAGCACTTAATATAATATGAGGACATACGCCGGGACCTTCGGCCAATCATCCATTAACTCGATAGACATAAATTTTCCCAGTCATATCAAAACACCTGGCTCCACCCCATGCTCTAAAATTAAATTCCATGCTTTGCATAGAAGATTTCCGTGTCTCCATCTAACTCACACAAAAATACAAACTCTACAACCAAACCCAAACCCTCTTTTTCGTCAAAATTTGCACTCAACACTACATATATCTAAGAAATCTACCGTGAACTATAATTCAAATCAAACAACTCGATACACTTCCTACTCATATTACCAACAGTGCAATAAGCGCACCTTCGACAGACGTACAAGGAAACGAAGAGAAAAAACCTCGTGACTATTCTCGTGTGCTCGAACAACTACTTTATCCTAGTTAATGTACACATAAAGTTTCCTTCGACTTCTCTTGTGATACGAGAATCTGCTTCAATGAACTTACAAAAATGCTATTCTGCATTCATTATGCATAGCATCAATAAGTTAAATGATACAAAAGGCTATTTAATTGTAGCCTTTGCTTTATAGCACTACAACCGCAAAACTAAGTAGAGGTTGATTAAGTGAAGATATTCGCTCTACTTATATTAATAAATCAGAGTTATAGGATCCAAATTCGAGACTCTATATGTTAACAATGTTGACCTAGGATATTGCAAGACGTTGTGTGGCGTTATTAGCGCGGTAGCTATGAGAGATGGAGCGGCCGCGGAGGAGGAAGGCATGCGCGGGGCGCCGTACAACTTCTCTCGAGATGTAATGAACAATCGTTAATCATTCAAGGTATTGCCGGTAGTGTTGAGTACTCGAAGTATCATCTCGGTTATTTATAGCTCAAACACTGCTTAACCTCAGTGCTGGAACAAAAGAAACATAAGCTGATGGAGGACTCAGTTAGTTTTTTTATGGCGTATAATGCAGACCGGTAAAGTGTTATCTAGATAGTATTCTTGCTGTCCTTGTTTTGTCCAATGGCTGGAAGGCTTATGATTGAATAAATCTTGGAGTAAGCAGGAGAATAGGATCTCAAATAGAACGAACACATGCATGAAATAGCGTATGTCGTGGCAAATATATACAAACGAGGGTAAGTTGACATAAGATGAAATAAAGTGGGTTAATAAGGAATCTCATTGTTGCACTCAGAGGTGAAATCCTACTTTCAAGACTACATGAAAATTCGTTATTCCACAACATCCAGAAAGTAAGATGATCTTGTATGAGCCTAGGGATGATTTTTGGTAGATCATTTTTAGCCCAGCATGACAAGGCAATCTACAATTTAGGGTTGGAAACTGTCAAAATATACCCTGATGAATTTGATCCAATCATCGGAAAGAAACGAAGAAAATAAAAGAAAAGAGACAATGGATGACTTGGGAACCATTTCAGTCTTGATTCTCAAATCATAGTTCGATGACTTGTCACCGTAACTGTTAGGGTGAACGAAATGACTTCCGACATTCATCACAAAATGATGGGAAGGGTAGGCGCCGACTACGTATTCTGATTAAGACATGCGCTGCAAATAGTGATATACCTATCTCACACCCAACCCTACTTCTCCGTTTTACTCTCAGCTCTACTCTATCTCATATCTCACCAACGTAAAGATAAAAGGCATCCCTGTGCAATAATAATTAAGGACAGGCTTCGGAGGTCCCACTCCTTTGTCCATCTGTCCCCCTTAAGAATCGGCAAGTGGTCACTGTCTACCCTCCCACCGAAAGTGATGCCAATAATCACTTAAAGAATGAGCCAAAAGATTGTTTTAAATGATTAGAGGTGGTGCAACAAGAACCCGCAGTTGCACTAAAAAAATCAAGCTCCCAGAGTCACAACACCATCACCACACAGCGGCAGAGCACTCTTCGTACCCCAACAACCCCCAAAACCGACGCTCGCCTAAATTCCCCCGTTCCCCTTTCTTTCCAAACAGCGTGGAAAGATTGTAAACAGAAGAAGTGGGAATCTATAAAAAGGATTAAGGGAGAAGCGTTAAAAGAAAAAGATGATCCTGGAGCATTCATATTTCCCATCAGACTGGAGGGACAGGTTAACGAAAATGCATTGGCAGATACTGGGTCAGATATAAATACTATGCCTTTCCGTATCTATGTGCAATTAGGGAGAGACGACATGAAGAAGGTGGAGCGAGTGAATCAGGAATTGCTAAATCACACTCCAGGGGACAAATTCTATGGTGGATACACAGGCGAAATGTTCTTTGCTTATGCAGGTGAGGAGTCATCATAACTACTATTGATTCCAAGTTCCATGATCTTGGATATCCATCTGACCGTTAGGGTAGTAGATTCTTTCTCCCAATAGTATGTGGTCGGGGATCCTTTCGTGCGATTGGTGGCATAGTTAATACTCCAAATAGAGACCTTATTTCTCCAAAATCCTTAGGATGTGGAATTTTTGTCAAACCAAAAAATAACCTCCGCCGGGGCTTGTGCAAGATCAAGAATTTTATGATAAACGTAGAAGTGTAGTGATGATGACAGAGGAGGATGCATCAGATAGAAGAGGAAATAATTTGAGTAAGAGAGCGAACAAGGCCACACAATAGCAACCTAAGCATGGAGCAGCCACACCGATATAATGGAATGGACCAAATAAACAAGAGCTCTAGCAAAAACATGCACCGGTACTGTTTGAACTGTAAAAAAAACCTCCCAGATGAGCAGCGATCAAATAATCATCTACAAAAAAAAAAACCATAACTAACCTATTTTCTTTTCTTCTAGTCACACTAATTCAATTCCGTATTCTCCTCTTTCGTTTGATTTTTATTTTTCTTTTTTTAACTCACCTATTAATATTCTCTCCGAAATTAGCGTTTTTGGGAAAGAAGGGAGGAGAGGGCTAAGAGGGGGCGGTTAGTTTCCTGGCATTTGCTAGACGAGTACCGTTAAAGCAAGTCAACTGGAAGCCTGATTATAAGGGCTTATATACTAAAGAAGAAGAAGCATCAGGTCAATGGCGAAGTGAAATAAGGTTAACTGATCCGTATGGAAACATTTATTTGCAAGGATTTACAACAAAGAAAACGGACAGGAAGTTGTCAAAGTATCATAAGTTGAGTGACATCATGTCACCGAAATGAAGAAATGGAACAAGTTGGAATAAAAGAGTAGTTATATACTCCCGTTTTACTTTTTATATTATGTTTAAAAATAAAATTATTTGTATAAATCCATAATAGATTACATTTGATGTACAGATATTAATCCGATATGAGATAATCATTAATATCAAGTATATTATGGATTGAAATTATGTTAAAATTATGTAGTGAGCAATATAAGTTTGAAAAAAAAATTATATATAAAAGGGAAAGTACGCCGCACTTCTATGAAGTGCGCCGCACTTTTGAGCGGTTATCATAAATAAAACTTGCCAAACATGATTTTAACCCATTATATAAAAAAAACACTCACACACTCACTAAAACCCCCGGGGTTTTCACAAAAAAAAAAAAAAAGTTTTCAAAGATCTATCCATCAATCATTTAATCATGCCTAGGGTATGTTTATATCATTCCTTAACTTATTTATTATCAATTTGTTTTAAATTGCTTGTCATTTAGGGTTTATAATAATTAGATTAGGAAAACTAAAATCCATGTTTCATATGAACAATTAACCCTTTGAATTAGGATATTTAGGAGTAATTTGATGCATGCATGCTTGATATTGATTAATCTAAAAGAACACTCTTCATATTATGAATTTGAATTTAAAATTAAATTATTTGAAGATCATAATTTTTTTATCAGCCCAGAAAGTACGTCGGTTTTGTCCCAAAACCGCCGCACTTTGCCCATTTTCTTGAAAGTACGTCGCACTTCAGGGAAGTGCGTTGCACATTTTACCTCAAAATGTAAAGAGAATGTTTCAAAAACCATCAAAACCATAACCAACTATGACAAAACATTTCTAACATAACTATAACTTTATTGTTGATTGTTTTTTATGTGTAGACTATGGGAACACACGATGATGAGGCCGGATCATCAAGATCCAAACGCTCTAGACAACATGAAATCGTGGAAGAGGTATTGCTTCCACAAATTCACCATGAGTTCTTGCTATGGGAAGGATGTCACAGAGATGCTAAATCTAGGTACAACACTAGATTGGCCCAATTGCTTCCTAGACACATTTACTCGCCTTGTATCATAAACAGGGATGTGCTAAACAGAATGAGTTGTGATGGAGAAATTGATGACATGTTAAGAATTAGGTTTCGTGAAGCTGAATCGGATGAAGAGATATTTACTTCGGTGGCTTGGATTAGAGCTTTTAATATCAATGAGCCAATTTATGCCGAGCTTTGTCACGAGTTTTATTCTACTTATGAATTTGATGAAGAACCAAGAAGATCATCAAGTTTTAGACTTGGTGGACGTGCCCACAGTTTGACTTTGTTGGAGTTTGCTCATAGATTAGGATTGTATCATGCTGATGAGCTGGAAGAAGATGGTTTTAATGTTTACTTGAAGGACGTTTGCGTAGTGATAAGCATTTTAACGCTCAAGATTATTGGTTAAGCATTAGTTGAGAGGATAACCGTGGTTTATCGAGGAGTCACACTTCTACTATCAAGAAACAAATTTTAAGGGTGATTCACAAAATGATTACTTATGGTTTGTGTCAGAGGACGACAGGGTATGATAAGGTTCAGAAGAATAATTTATGGCTTTTAAGTATGTTTGATGTTGGACACCAAAATGGATATGCGAATGTGGCTTTGTTGATTGCAAGATGGATGAAGAGGAAAGGAGCTGGAACTCAAAAAGAAAGTCAAATTTGTTGTGGATAGTTCATCTCAAAGATTGCTAGGAAATGCAGGGTGTTGACTGAGGATGTGGTGAGGAGCTTAAGTGCTCCGATTTACTGTAGGGATTTGGATACAACTACACTTAGAGATTTGATCGATTCTGATGGTAAACTTATTCCCAAGGATCCACAGCCGGGTGTACCAAGAGTTGGTATTCCTAGACCTCCTAGAGCATCTATGCAGGATCTGTATGATAGGATGGGTAGGATGGAGATACGCCAAGAGGCGATAGAGCGGATGGAATATAGGCAGTCATATCACTGGGATAGGTACCGGGGAGTGTTTGAGCATATGGCTGGGGTTTACAATGTTCCAATGCAGGGAGCCTACAACCCACCTGGTTATGCTCAGCCGTAGTATGAATAGTATTATCAGTAGTACCCGTCTCCGCCGCCATAGTATCAACAGCAGCAGGATGATGATGAGTAGTGTCGAGACAACACGAGTTGGTTCAGTGACCGAATGTTTTGGGTCACTTATGTTTTGAAAACAATTTCCCCAAAACAATTATTATTATTATTATTTATTTTTTTTATTATTATTATTATTATTATGGTTTGTAAAATGCCTCTGTTGGCATTAAAACAATATTATCCTACTTTTTATTAATAATTTATGGCAACTAGAAGGGGGTTGAATAGTTTACATGTTTGTTTTACGTTTTAAAACTTTACTTTCAAAAAATGTTTAGATCTGAGTTATATGTTTAACCAATTCACAATATGAACAAGCAATAACTATCTAAACTAAAACTAGATAACAACAATAATAATATAAAGAGATAAGGAAAGAAATGACCAAACCAAGACACCAAGATTTTATAGTGGTTCGGCTACGAAGCACCTCTTCGCCCTACTCCACTCTCCGAGTATTCGACTCGAGATTTCACTATGTCAACAAGCTCTTAGGCGGGGGGGAGAAAATGTTTTTAAGTCGTTTACGTTATTTCCGATTCTAGATAGATGTCGAGTCCTATCTTAGCTAGAACCAATATCCACTCACAAGTTATCCACACTCACAAGATCTACCACTATCGGTTCTCTACAATATTCGAATTTACACAAATACACAAGATAATACAATAGAGGTTTTGGTATTACAAGGAAAAAAGAGAGAGGTTCACTAATTAACACTTCGTTTCTTGACGAATACGAGTGTTCTTCTCTTGCACTTGAATGAGAGAGAAAATATGAGAAGAGGAGATTAAATCACTTAAAACAAGATCTAAGCATGTTAGTGATCAAGAGTTTTAGTGAGAGAATGAAGCTTTAGAGAGAGAAAGAAGAGACTAAAAAATTTCATGCAAAGAGGAATAATTTTCAGCAAGGGGTGGACCAGTATTTATAGACAGGAAAAACCAACGGTAACTGGTGGCGGTCCCGGCGGTCCCATATATATAAGGGGGCCGCCAGGCCTATAAGGGAGCCGCCACCTAGACTCCGCTCTCTTTTTTTCTTTTTGTGGGGAAGGTTGTATCTGGTATAGAAGCTTCCGCTTTTGTCTTTTAAGTTTTTAATAAAACTTTTTTTTAAATAGAAAATATTTTGATATTATTTATTTGTGAATTTCTTTTGTAAAAAATGTAAGGATAAGAGAAAAATATTTTTTTGATCACTAATCATGTTAATGATTTGTTTGTTCTACTCTAGTGAGTACTCATCTTAAAAAATGGAATTTTACGATTAATAATTTGTAAGCGTTTAATTTTATCGTAAACATTTTTATATTTTGTTATTATCAAAACGTTGAGAGGTCAAAAAATATAAATAACGTTTTTAGACATTATTTGTATCAACATAATTAATTAGGATTATTATTATTATTTGTGTGCTATGGAAAGTTTATATTTGCAACAGGAAAAAGAAGAAAAAGAAAGACGCGAAGCAGAGATGACGTGAACCAGAGATTCAGACATCAAGTACAATTGAAAAGTATTATTTCGCTTTCCCATTTTATCTTTCTCTATAATATTTTTACATTGAGGGCAATGCTCATATTAAGTATGGGGGGAGATAAACTGGAAAAGTTAAAGTTAAAATTAAGTTAATTTTTTTTTGAAAAATAACATTTTATTGATCACATATAAGCAGTCTGACTCTAGATGGATAACATCACTAGCATATTTATACCACCCAGAAAAAATTGTGAGGATTAGATTTTAAGAATTCAGGTATCTATCTTTGATACTTAAGATGATTTTTATCTTTAGCTTTCTCAAGTTAAGGAATGAGCAATTGCAGATATCTCATCCGTCGTTACGGTTGTGTATATGTAGTTTTGTCGCCTTTTCTGGAGTATTGATATCGATTTAAAATTGTATGAGTGTGCCGGTGATTTGTTAATTCTAGAACTTGTGCTTGAAATCTTTATGAGACCGCAGTAGGAGCACGTTCGCCTGTTATAAACATTTTAATGATTAGGAGGTGATAAAAATATAAGTAAACAATAATTTTGTTCAAAAGGATTTCTAATAAAATTATCTGAAATTTTATCCGTACAAATTGAGGAACGTGAGTGTTGGTATTGCTGTTTAAATGAAGTGCGAAGGTTGCAAACCTCTAAGTTCGTTTGAAGTAGTGTGCTTATCCTAAGTATGAGGGAAAAGCAAGTTTCACCCGAGATATAGTAAAATAAGGCAAAAATAAGCCTTCGGTATAAAAAAAAGAATGATGAGAAGGAATAAGTTGGATGTATTACGGATAAGATGATAATAAATAATATAATTAAATAAATTACCTCTTTTGATATTTATGTTTGGTGCTTACGCCATGTCGGTGAAGTTTAGTTTCTTGTACAAGCCTATGGTAATTTGAACATTTCATGACTGCACGTATGAGTGACTTCCGTTTACTATCCATTTTACTAAATTGAGCGAGTGTGAAAAAAAAACTTATTTATAAAAATTTATGAGTTGCTTTGTCGCGTTATATATGCTTGTGATTATTAATTTGTTTTGTTAAAACGAAATACTTTCGCTTTAATTGCTTGAGGGCAAGCAATAAGCTAAGTATAGGGGGATTTGATAACGCTCCAAATATACATAAATTATCCCTCGAAAATACATTAAATATACATGTTAATGCATGAAATATTTCAAAGTTTGCTTGTTTGTTGTGTAATATTCATATCAGGACCAAGAATGAAGAATAGGACTAAACGTGCAAAAGAATCCTGTTAAATACACTAACGGTCGTTATATGAAGAATCTAGAAGAGAATTTAATGAACAAAGCCAAAGTGCGGCGTATAATTATTTTTGTGCGGCGTACTTCAAGACGAAGTAAATGCCATTTATTTAAACACCAAGTGCGGCGCACAATTTTCCTTGTGCGACGCACTTCTCCTGCAGTTACTCCCAAGTCATAAATGATTGCAATGATTGAACAACCTTTCACTCCCCAAATTTTAGCAACTGATGCACCATCCTCAAGTATAAATAAAGCATGAATTTGGAAAGCATTCTTATCATCTCATTCTTCATTCTTATCATCTATAATATTTAGGAAATTGTTCTTAGGGAATTGTTGAAGAATAAATCTTATTCTTCATCACATTCCAGGTTTTAATAGAGGAAAGTCCCATTTGATCTCAGAAGGTTGTATTAAGAAGGTTGTGGAAAACTAGAGTGGGGGTTGACTAGTTTATCGCTTTTTAATTTAAGGTTTTAAAATGTTTGTAAAAATTATAGATTCGACTTTATGTGAATTCAACACTTGCACAATATGAACAATATACTTATCTAAACAATTAATAGGATAGTATGATCACTTTCTCTCACTAAAAAGCTTTTCTCTCTAACTTTCTCTCTCTAGACTTGACTAATCCATCTATCTTCCATTGTGTTATGATTTCCAATATCCTACAATTGGTATCAGAGCTCATGGGATGATTAGCTAGATTGTGTTTGCATTTTCTTGGTTAGCTTAGATCAAAAGTTTAGTTTTTGAAGGTTTATAGTCTTGTACTTGGTTCTCTTTGATCTTGACGTTTTTGATGTTAAAGTTCATGTTGTTATAGTTGTTATAGCCGTTTAATACCAAGTTGTGCAAAAGAAACCAAGCAAAAATGTTCAAAAGGGTGATTTTAGGCGTTTTTAGGTGAAAAACCACATTTTTTCTTCTAGCGAGTTAAGGTTCTGTTTGAAGATCTTCTTAGCGAGTTGTGGTACTGTTTTGGTGAGTTGTCACACTAGTACACTGTGTCAGCAACTTGTCTTTTTGTGCAGGTAGTGAGTTGACTTTTTTTGCAGGTAGCGAGTTGGAGATAGCGAGTTACAGGTTATCTCAAGACCATTATCTAGCGACTTGAGGAAAGAAACTCTGTCCATTTGATTTCTTGTTAGCGAGTTGTCATGGCTTCTTCATAGTGAGTTGAGGCCAGCGAGTTACAGGTTATCTGAAAACCATTTTATAGCGACTTGAGAAAAGAAACTCTGTCCATTTGATTTCTTGTTAGCGAGTTGTCAACGCTTCTTCATAGCGAGTTGAGGCTAGCGAGTTGATGCCAGCGACTTATAGGTTTTGAAGATTTTTGTTAGCGAGTTGAGGACATAAACTCTTCCAATTATCTTTCTTGATAGCGAGTTTTCAAGTCTCTTCACATCGAGTTAGAGGGTAGCGAGTTGTGAACTTTTGGACTAAATTTTCAACTTGAAAAATTTCAACCTGTAATCTTAACAAACTTGTACAACAATTCACCATTTCAAACAATCAATCTCCACTTTTAACATACAATCACTAATCATTGTTCGATCAACTTAAATCATTTCACAATTGTTAGCCTTAATTATATTAAGTCAAACAAGAATGTTATCGGTCTTAGAAAGTCAAACTAGGTCTTGTATTGTAATAAGGCTATCTGGGTTCAACGGCTGGGATTGTAATCTAATATTGTCGTGTTTCGGTCTCAAAAAAGCCATGTAACCAAGCCCGACCCATTTAGAAAGCCTAAGTGCCAGGTTAGTATAAATACCCCTTCACCACACTTGGTGAAGGGTGTTGGTTACATTTCACTTCACTTGTAACTCACCACTTCTCTCTAATCTAATTGTTTCTCTCTCTACTTTCTCTCTCTAAGATTCTTCTCATTTTCTAGCATCTTGGTATAGATTATAGTTGTGTAATGGATTAAATACATGGGATAACATGTGGTACCAGAGCTAAAGGGGTGTTTAGTGATTGAATTTCGTGGGTTTTTTGTTGTTTTTTTCTTTGGTTCGAAATAAAGAAAAAAACAAGAAAAAAATCAACTTTGATCTTTGTTTTGTGGTTAAATGTGTTAAAGACTTGTACTTTTGGGCTTAGATCACTTCCTTGCATTATTACTAAGTGGTTTTAACATCATTTCGTAGCTTACAAGAAAGTTTGAAGATTTTTTCTTTGCTGCGTTTTGCCTAACTGAAAGGAGTGTTCGTCGTTGCGTTTTGACAAAAGTCGTTGCGTTTGGACAAAATCGTTGTTTTTAACAAAAAGTCGTTGCGTTTTGACAAAAGTCGTTGCGTTTTGACAAAAGTCGTTGCGTTTTGACAAAAGTCATTGCGTTTTGACAAGAAGTCCAATTGCTTTTTGATTAGATTCCGTTGCGTTTTGACTAAAGTCCATTGGCGTTTTGACTCCACAGGTTGCGTTTTGAAGACCATCATTGCGTTTTGACTAGACGTTACTCTGTCCAATTAATTTATTGATTGCGTTTTGACCAAGACTCGTTGCGTTTTGACCAAGTTTCATTGCGTTTTGATCAAGAAAAGTGATTGCGTCTTGACTAAGAAAAGTGACTGCGTTTTGATCAAAGATAGTTGCGTTTTGACAAATAGCACTGCGTTTTGTCTAGAAATCTTGTGTGAAGAAAAGGGTTTCAGTAAAACTGCCATAACTTTTGATCCGTAAGTCCGTTTCAGGCCCGTGACCTCTCAAATCGAAGAGAAAAATGAGATGGATTATTGTAACACCTTTTGCTGTTACACATTTTAGTCGCAAGCCGCAAAACCCTCGTTTTCCTATCGTTTATTGACATTATTCCCTTTTTGGCGAATTTGTGTTGGACTTTAATTCAGATAAAAGGACAATTTACTCCCAACACAACACAACACAACCAGATCAAACCAACAGATCAACTTAGCTCATAACTGATAATTATTGTTTCACGGTTTCTTCTTGATTTTGTAAAATCCCGCGAAAGATTCCATTCTTTTGTCGGTCTTAATCAAAGACTTGTAAAATCCCGTGACCATTAATTGATTTCAATCCACAACAACAATCACTTTACATATTTAAGATCCGATATCCATTCACCACATCAAAATGTCAAATACCAATACCAGTTTGCCAACTCAAACATTAAGTGTTCTTCAGAATGACACAGTTTCTTCATGTTCAATTTCTAAAGTTCAAGAGAAGACACAACTTTCAAGAATTAAATGCATGAACAGTATTCGAGCAACTCAGTCACAATTAGAGTTTCTCACAGATACTTTACAAGATTTTGGTACCATGCCTATCTTCAAGAGAACATTCTCTCAAGACTTAGATTTACTAGAACAACATCTTACCAAAGAAATAATTTCTCAGACTGATTGCAAGACTACTTTGACAAAACTCAGAACAACATTTGAAAATGTTTTCAATTCAGAATTCAAAGCGCGTATGCAGAAATATACTAGATTTGATGCTCAATCCTTCTACGATGCAATGATCTTTAACATGGATTCCATTGGGAAATACATGCATGAGATAACTCTTCATCAACAACGAACTCCACAAGTGTTGAGACAAAAGAAGTTGATGCAAACACAAGAAGATCATTCAAATCCAACTCAAGCATTAAATGCTGATTCATTGAAAGTTGATTTAGTTGTCATACAAAAAACTTGTTCTGAGAAAGAAGACAGTAATTCAGAGACTTCATCTAGCAAATCAGTAAAGGAAAGCAGCTTGAATTCTGAAACAAAAGATGTGCATGCAATCAAATACAAGATGTCAAAAGCAAAAGAAAGATGCATGGCATATTTTCGATCTCTTCATTCACTCCTTCAAGTTCTTTCTAAAGAAGACTTAAAAGGCACTCGTATCGAACATGGATTTAAACGGGCATTCATGTCACTATTTGGTCAAGATGCTGATACTTTTACAAGTACAATGCTCCTCAACGTAGATCAACTACAAAAGCAACTTGACAAAGATGAATTTCAAGAAGAAGGATCCATGGCAGCCTTTTGGGTGGTAAACAACTAGTTTCAGAAGTTCATCAATTCACAGTTTACTTTGGATTATGACAGTCAAATGACAGACAAGTACTTTGTTAAATACACTGGAATCGAGGTTAAACACTTCAAAGATACACTACTCCAACACATGGGTAATGTCAAGAAGTCTATTGCTGAAAGAACACGTCATCAAAGACATTATGATAGAAGGGTGAATAAAAGACAGATGCAGACGCAAGAGAGTAAGATTGATACGGGTAAAGCAGTAGATGCTGATTTGGTTGTCACAGAAAGCAGTGGAATAGAATCAGAAGTGCAAGATGACAGCAGCAGGTCAAGAAATGATACAGATGCTGATGATGCAGATATCAGACCCATATATGATGAAGAGCCAATGACTGAGGTACAATTGACTGCTAAATGTAATATCTTTGCTATAGGAAAACAGCATACTGATTGTGAGAGTTTTACACACGTAAAATATATATAAAATATTATACTTTTAAAAGAGTAATTAAGAAAATTACCAAGTTACCCTTGATAAAATTCACTCTCAAAAATATATATAATATATTATATAATACGTATATTACCGGATAAGTATGATCACCCGGGTCGTTTATCCCAACGACTAGTGAAAATGAAACCTCGTTTTAAACTTGGATTCTAATTTGAATGAAGCGAAGATAATTTTGATAATCTAAATCTACTAAATAAAAAAAACAACAATTAAAAAGACAATTTAAGCAATTTAAACAAATAC
>BQNB010086326.1:3488-28225 GCA_026074375.1 Tanacetum coccineum | reverse complement strand
TAATGAGGAGAAATCTCCTCATCTCTTATCTCATCGAGGCTTTAATCCTTCAAAGATCATTTCTGATTTTTCTAAAAGCCTGATGATGACTTCTGGAGGGGACATTCCTATCTTAGATGTTCTGTTTCTCCATTTCTATCCTCCTTTACTAGCTCAAGTATGGGGGATCGAGTCAGGCTCAAGACTCGATTAACAAAAATAAGCGCTTCGTGGGTGGCAACCCATGCTTATCCTAATATAATTATAATGGTAGTAATGAATAAGTGTGTTATGAGGAAGCTCGCCTCTTCCTTTCTCGTGTTTTGTATTTTGTGATGTTTGTCCAGGATTGCCCCGGATTATGAAGCCTCTCGTGCTTATGGTTTTGTCATTCGTTCACTCGAGCTTCAATCCTTAACATGATTATGGGAATCCAATATCCAATCTTATCGACTAACGTTTATCTTTACGCAT
This sequence comes from Tanacetum coccineum, assembly GCA_026074375.1. Taxonomy (NCBI): domain Eukaryota; kingdom Viridiplantae; phylum Streptophyta; class Magnoliopsida; order Asterales; family Asteraceae; genus Tanacetum; species Tanacetum coccineum. The sequence continues at coordinate 27,772 of BQNB010086326.1, read as the reverse complement.
ACTTAATAAATGGCTTTAGATTTACGTAGAGACCCTACTTAAAACATTAAGGACAATGTTCAATTCTAGTATAGGGGGGGGATCTTTCGATTTGAATGTGCCTGCAGCCGTTGTTTTCACGTAATCCCGTTTTTACCACCAAAATACCAAAATAATGAAAAATTTTAAAAATTTTCAAAAATAAAATAAGTAGTTTATCATAATGTTGACTTTCCTGCTGGGTAGAATAAGAATAAATTTTGACTCGATCGAGCGTGTTGAGCTCTAGCTTGTCCCTTAACTTTTTGACTAAGCATTTGCGAATCTTTTTATTAAAGATTTTAAATTTGCTAAGAACGAGAAATGATGTTAATTATGAGTTAGATGCTAAACAAGGATTAGTTGGAAATCTTAAGAGCTCATAAGTGTAGTTTGTGACTTTTTCTCCCATAAGCTTCTAACCGGACTAATAATACATGCTCTTCTCGAAAATTAAACTTATATCAACGCTTTTTAAAGTATGGTCGATATCAATAATTTTAGTCTTAGTTCAAATTTATACTTAAATTTTCTAAAAATAAATTTTTTCTATATCATGGTAATATAAAGTGTTAAAAAAAATGAAAAATGAGGTAATAATAATAACTATGGGCTGATAAAAGTTTACTGCATCTTGCCGGCTCACAACCGATGTTGCAGTCTTCTAAATAAGGCACATAGTAATTATCCGAGACTGATAAAAGTTTGCTGCATCTTGCCGGCTCACAACCGATGTTGCAGCCTTCTAAAAGTTTGAGGATTTCCCTAGTTTAAAGGATGCGTAATTATATTAAGTGTAATAAACGTTATTTAATAAATATAGGGAAAATCTCTTTTTCTTAAATTTAAATATGCTTTTGAACTAAGACTATTTCGTTTTAAGTTGTGATATACGGGAAATCCAAGGGTTTTGAAACCGAAGGTCCGTGAGTCCCAATACTAGTCCTTGTGGGGTGTCAAAAGACTGGTTACTTAGCCGCAAGGTTGGGATGTGCTGAGACAAAAGTCGCTACATGGGATGATCTTGCCTTCAAAATCATTACTTTTGGGTGGAACGTGAAGCATAATTTTTTTTCAAAACGTTTGATTTATGGTTAAAATTCTAAATAAGCACATTTACCTAAGATATAATAATTGTCAGGAGTGAAAAGTTCACAAGTTACAAGTATGAGTAGTATTAGCATCTTAACTTATATTTAACGATGATTTCGTTTTTAAGCTTAGTTTGGGACGGGTGAAAAGTCAGGAACGATGAATTTATCATTTTTTGGGCATTTTAGGACTAAAGTGCTTCTTGTTCTGTGACCCTAAAGTTATGAAATAACGAAAGTCTAAACATTCTAGTTATAAAATGAGAAAAAGGAAAAATACAAAATTATGTGTGGTAATAAGTGTAGATTTATAAAAATAGTCAAAACGGGGCTTTTCAAAGCTAATGATTCTTTAATTCCATTTGATGAACACTTAGCTACTTTTTGAGGTAATTAGTCGAGGGGGATTGAGATTCTTGGTTTTCTAAAGTGTTTACTTATAGCATTGCGTGAGGACACGACAATATCTTAGTATGAGGGATTTTGGTATGTGCTTAATTACACATACCATTTATCCATTAAAACGGGCTTAAATGACCAAAAACATACCAAAAACACGTTGTATTTGTGTGTTTTGCATTTATATTGTACAGGTAACGGATATGAAAGAAAAGGACACAAAATCAAGCCAAAACAAACAAAACCGAGCACTGGAATGGAAAGAGCGCAAAAAATCAAAGTCAAAGTCAACAAAAGTCAAAGACAAAGCTGAAAACGAAGAAATCTTAAATGGACCGACCCGTACCCAAGTTAATGGGCCGAGTCAGCCCATTAAGCCTAATACTATAAATCTTATAGTATTTAAAAAGCCCTAAAGTCCACCACACATAACCGGCCCAAAACAAATTTATAAGCCCAACATCTCCTTAACCACTACACTTGTTAACCCATACACCCGTTAACCCCAATCCAGTTAAAATTTTTACACCACAAGTCCTTTTACCCCATTTTCTATTACACCATAAGTCCTTATGGTTTTACACAGTTAGTCCTTAAGGACTAACATGGTTAGTCCATATTGACTAACACCATTGCTCCCTCTACACAACACCCTTAACTCCGTTAATCCAAATCAATCCCAAAACCAAAAATCCCGCCAAATCCAAAACCCCACACTATTCATCCGTCTCTCTCACTCTCACCCTGCGAGAAAAATCTCACAAACCTCACACCACAACAGTCTAATCTACGCTGGCAATCCTATGAATTTCTATTGGTTGATGGGACATGAAATTAATCAAGGGTTTAGATCATAGGACTTGGAGAACAAGATATGATGAAGGTTAAGATGAAGACTTTGGACCCTCTCACACAAAAAACACAAGAAGCACATCTCAAAGGGCCAAGAACTCCCAAACGGCTATAATCTGTTTGTCCTAATACAATTTAGCCTTAATCTGTTTTTAAGACATTTCAATAAGCTCATTCAAACTTTGTTTAATCTGTTTTCATTAAGTTTTTCAAACTGTTAAGTATTGAAGCTTATTTCACCAAAAATCACCCCTCAATTACCTCAGCTACTTTTTGGATGATAAGCCAATATTGGACGGGCTTATGGACACTACTAGCTTGTCTTTGACAAGCTAGAGCTTGTAGATAAAGCTCTAAAGAAGCTTATTAACCTTGTTTTGTGCAAAGGGAATTGTAAGTTTCATTTTTCAAGTTTTAGCTTATTTTACTGTTTGCTTATTATTTACTACTTATTATGGCTTATTTATGCTTATTGTTAATGTTTATTGCTTATGTATGCTTGCTTAATGTTTTAATCTTCTTTGCTTAAGCTTTTCATTAAAACTGTCAATTTTAGTTTTTAAACTGCTTATTCCTTTTTGCTTATTTTAAGTGCTTATTTTCCTTAGATAATTGCTTATTTGTCCTTAAAATGTTTAAATCTTAATATGTTTTCATTAAAATCAGCTTTTTAGAATCTGTTTTATCTTAATTTTGGTTTTAGGAAAATTAAAGGGGTGTTTGGTTTAGCAGTCTTAACCAAGAGTTAAGACTGCTATGGCTAATTGTGGCTTTAAAATCAGTTTCAATTAGCTTTAAGTTAGTCCAAATAGTAGTGTTAACAAGTTTTAATCTGTTTTTAGTAAGTTTTATTTGTTTTCTACAAGTTTTCAAAAGATCTAAATGTAAAAGTGTTTTACTCAACGTATTTATGCTTTTTCATAAAAGTCCTTCTGTGGTGTTGTTTTTGCATCAAAGTGAGTTCAAGTTACATATTACATTTGATAGTTTAAGTGTCATAGAGTAGGGATACCTGAAATCAATCTCAGTTTTTCAAAATACTATCTGCTTAGATAAATTTTCTTTGCTGATTTTTAGCATAATGTTTAAAAGGAGTTGTTCCAGCTTATTCTTGTTAGAGTCAGCTTTTATAAGCCAATTGAGTCTAGTTTAATCTTTTTCTTTTTAATCGTTTAGTCTAGTCGTAAGTTTAAATTTGAAATTATAAATAAAAATAATTTAGAAATATTTATATATTTTTAAAATTTAAAATTATATATTATAATAATATATATATATTTTAAAAAATAGATATTATATATGGTATAGTGAATAAAATAATATTAAATCTAGAAAATAATAAATAGGTAATTTTTATGAATTTTTTAATAATATATAAAATAATAATATAAATAAATATAATAATGGAAAAATATAGATAGATATTTTATATATATGTAAAAAAAACCCCCAAAGAAAATACAAAAAAAAACAAGTGGCTAAACTGTCATTTTGTTCAGATATTTTTCTAGCTTAATTTTAGTCAAAAATCCTTATTTTCAATTCCTACATGTTCCTTGGGAGCTAATCTTAATCTGTTTTGAGGTTTTAAGGTTGAGCTTATTGATTTAGCAGCTGAAAATTGGAGCTTAAAACTTGCCATCATAGACGTCTTTGTTTAACTTTTTAGCCAAAACTACTTATTTTATTTCTGTGCTTACTAGCTTATTTGATTTGCTTATTTATAGTCTGATTTGCTTATTAGGGTCTAGTTAAGGTCTGTGTTTTGCTTATTTGCTTTTCTTTTGCATAATGAGTCCAACAAGCCAAAACAGTTTTAGCTTTTAAGTGCAAATTGTCTTATTGCCCCTAAGTGCTTTTAGCTTATAATGTCAGCTTATTTGTGGTCCTTTTTGCTTATTTGAGTCTAGTAATAGGTACATTTAGATTATTTAGAAGTTGTCTTAGCTTATTGGGTCTTTTAGACTTGTTGAGTTAAGCTTAAAAGCTTAACAAGCTTTTAAGCATTTCTGTCATTTTTTGCTTATTCCTAGCTTATTATTAAGTTCTGTTAAATGTCTCTTTTTAAAAGTAGCTTATTTTTCTTATCTTTTTATCTTTTTCAAAAAGAAAATAAAAAAAAAGTTTTTACAAAAAGGGAAGCCACATGGGTTGAACCTGTGACCTCCCCTTCTCATAGCATACACCTTAACACACCACACACTCACCACTTGCCCTGGGGTCTTTTTCATTTATAACAATGCACAATTTAATATTTAACCCATTTTTGTCCATTTTTCTTATTAGGCTTATTTAGCTTTTTAACTGCTTATCCCGTTTAGCTATTTTTCAGCTTTTAATTTTCATAGATTCTACATAGTTAAAAGTACTTTATGTAGTTTTTATAGATTTTTATAAATTAGTTTACTATTTTTAATATTTTATTTAGATTAAAATGTTTTTAATTCATAATAAATAAAATAAAAGTAAAAAAATATAATTCTTTTTTTTTAAATTTTATTTTATCATTTAGGACTGTTATAAATTAAATTTGCATTTTAGGGTTAAATTTGTAGATTTTTAGGTTTTTAAAGAACGGGTTTTGATCCCGTTATCGTTTTTCGTGTTTTAGCTTTAATTGCTTTAATTTTAGGATTGCCTTTACTAGTTTTTGCTTTTATATTTGTAGAAATAGGAATCCTAATAAAAAATTATTAAAATATTCAATCACGCGATCACGAACTTAATTTTGATTTTCAAATTCGCACCTCGTCGAGAAACGACCCGGGAAGGTTTTTTTAGGGTTTTACTTTGGATAAAAGTAATTATCTTTTAAAAAGCCTTACGAAATACTTACTCTCTCTTATTAACTGATATATATATATATATATATATATATATATTACCTATATATTATATATAGCTAAAGAAATCAAATCAATTTTTGGCGCCGCTGCCGGGGAGGTTGTGAAACGATCATTGTGTACGTTTAAAGATTAGTGTTTGAAGACCCTTCGTCGTGAAGTTATCGCTTTCATTTGTGAATATATTTTTTCTATTATCAAGTAATCAAAAATTCCAATTTTTTTTGAAAAACCAACAAAAACGACTGCTGTGTCACTTGTGAATTCGGCTCACCTTTAGATTACAAACTATAAGAGAGGTATAAGGAGGGTCGATCCTACAAACTTCGACCCGAAAGGAGAAGGTTTTTAATAGCTTTGCGCTTTCCTGCTCCTCCGCTTCTTTGTGCGTCTTCTAGAGAGCTACCTACACTTGTTTGATTATCGGTTACAAAATATTTTCCTTTCTCTTATTTTGTTTTTAGTGTATGCAAACTCGCTCTTCTTCAAAATTCGTTGGTGAACCTTCTACGAATCCTACTTCTACGAATCCGAAATGTCGTAACCGTAGACGTTCAAAACAAAGAGTCAAACCGTTCGCTCTTAAAGAAGTTCCCGTAGTTACGATGGCCGATCAACGTACTATGGCGGAATTACTCCGTGCACCCACCGAGGGTTATGCGGAGGCAATCGTAGTACCACCCATTCCGGCTGAGCATTTCAAGCTCAAGCATAGTGTAATCAATCTTGTAACATCAAAACAATTCTTTGGTTTTGAGAAAGAAGATCCTCATGCTCATATTCGATATTTTAACAAGATTACTTCTACGTTGAAGTACAAAGATGTGCCGGAGTCCTCGATTAAGCTTTTGCTTTTTCCATTTTCTATTGATGGTCCAGCCCAGATTTGGCTCGACAAAGAACCTCCTCGTTCTATTCTCACTTGGGACGATCTTGTGTCCAAGTTTATTAACCATTTCTTTCCTCCCTCAAAAACAACAAATCTCCGGAAGGAAATTTTTAATTTTAATCAAAAGTTTGAGAAAACGTTTAGTGAGGCATGGGACCGATTCAAGGATTTCCTTCGAGCATTCCCCCATCACGGTTTTACCGAATTGCATCAACTTGATACCTTTTACAATGGTTTAAACCTATCCGATCAAGATTCTTTGAATTCTGCCGCCAGTGGCAATCTTTTAGAACGAAGTGCTCAAGATGTGTTGAAAATTATTGAAAACAAGTCAAAAGTTCGTAATTCAAGAAACAAACCGATTGTTTCTCATGTGAAAACAAGTAATGTCGATTCTTCACGAATTTTAAGGGCAAGTGCCCGAGCGATGCCTTGACTAGTGCCATGACCGCGATGTTTAAACAACATCAAGTAACCCCAGCTCCAGCTTCCGTAAAAGCTGTGAGTGAATCTTGTGTTTACTTGTGGTTGGTGCTCATTCTTACCGACAATGTCCTGCCCCGGATGGCCAACCCTTTTTCGGGAATTTCTTGTTTTTTTTTTTAAAGTTTTTTTTTTTATTTTTTTTTTTTTTTTTTTTTTTTTTTTTTTTTTAAAAAAAAAAAAAAAAAATAAAAAAAAAAAAAAAAAAAAAAAAAAAAAAAAAAACAAAAAAAAAAAAAAAATTTTTTTTTTATTTTTTTTAAAAAAAAAAAAAAAAAAAAAAAAAAAAATTTTTTTTTTTTTTTTTAAAAAAAAAAAAAAAAAAAAAAAAAAAAAAAAAAAAAAAAAAAAAGTTTTTTAAAAAAAAAAAAAAAAAAAAAAAAAAAAAAAAAAATTTTTTCTTTTTTTTTTATTCACAACAATATCCAAGGGATAGGTTTCAGCTGCCGCAGTTAACTACATCAGGAAATACCGGATACCTGCCTCCAAGTTTTGCTAACAAAACTCCGACACCGGTTTTGCTCAACCATATGAGCAAAATAATCAAAACCGGTACAATCAAGGTTAGAGTGGGGCTATCAAAACATAGGAAATTCGAGTTATCAAGCCCGCCTCAACAAACTCAAGTACTACCTTTGAGTGAATTGGAGAAATTTAAGAAAATAAATGAGGCTAGCATGCAAGCTATGAGAAATCATATCGGTAATTTAAATCAGAATTAAGAAATGAAATGCAAGCTATAATGTCAAATCAAACAATGAGCTTAAGAACATGATGGCTAGTTTCTTTCAAATGAACACCGCTTCTTCTTCGGGTTCAGGACCACTCCCTAGCAACACCATTGCTAACCCGAAAGGTGAATTGAAAGCCATCACCACCCGAAGTGGTATTGTTTTAGATGGACCTTCCGTTTAAATGCCTCCTCTTATTCATTTAATCCAAGAGGAGATGAACAGAGCTAGGAGACGTCAAACGACCTGAACACATTTTGAGTATAAACCATTAAGGTCCCACCTCCTCTTGTCCAAAAACTCAAGATCCTTCATAAAAAATTTATGAGATGCCAAAAAGGGATCCTCTTCACCCCAATATCCTTTATCCTTCAAGGATGAACAAGGAAAAACAGCAAGACAAAGATGAAACACAAATTTATAAGTTTTGGCAAATGTTCAAACAAATTCACATCAATATCTCTCTTGCTGATGCATTAATTCTAATACCGAAGTACCAGAAAATGCTTAAAGCCTCTTTTCCATATATAAGGAGAAACTTTTTAAACTGGCAAATACACCCCTCAATGAAAATCAGTGCACTGCGGGTTCACTTATAATGAAGTTATCCGTGATAAGCAGGTAGACCCAGGGAAAATTAACAACTTCCTAGAGTATATAGTAGATTTTAAGTGCCAGGCCTTAGCCAATCTAGGTGCCAGTATCACTTGATGCCACACTCGTTTTTGGGAAAAGGTAGGTTTACCCGAACTTATATCTACCCTAAGACCCTTGAATAAGCTATACCCAGTTCGGATTTGTACACCACTGGAATTGTAGGGATTTTATTGTTTCCGGTAGAAGTTTCACTTCCCAGCAAATTTCATTCATCGGTCGATTATGAAAAGCGCATCCTCGAGTTCCCCTTATCTTGGTAAGAACCTATCTGAGACCGTGCCTTTGATAGACGTGCACGGTAGAAGAATTGATCTCCGTGATGGTGGACGAAAGATTAAATTGAATATTAAACATGGGCACCATCAGTTATTCTGGATAAACAACAAAGAGGAATAATCAACATGATTGATATTTACAATATTTCATACGAAGATTATCTTGAAGACTTGTTCGCAAATGAGAAAATAATAAATCATCTGAGTGGCAATCCCATTTTTTCTTCAGAACCCGACACACTCACTTTTGATTTAACTTCACCGGAAGTTAAAGATGATATCTTTGATCCGGAGGGAGACATTGTTCTAATTGAGAAATTGCTAAATCTTGATTCTACCAAGGATCTCCCTCCCTCTCCTAATGTCAATCCATTAAGTGGCAGTACCACTTCTTCTTCTCATAGTCCTCACAACTTCTGAGATTAGAGTTCCCTGATGAACTCGCTCTTATTAAGTCATTTCCACCGGGAAATGATGACATGACTCCGGAAGACGTTATTAGAGAGATCGAATATTTGCTTAACCGTAATTCATTATATTCTCCTAATAACGATCATATTTATACCATTCCCGAGATGTTTACCGATGAACATACTCTTGATTATTCATCTCACCCAAGATATGATGATGCCGGTGATGATTCTTATGTGATCTCGAAGACAGATAATGATGAATGGAAAAAATATCTTATGATGATCCATTTGACTCTAAGGAAAATAAAATCAAAGTTTCTAAACTCTTGGTTGATGAACTTGATTCCACTGGATCAAGTTTTAAAAATAAGTTTTCCTTCCCATTTCCTCGAGTGTGACTCGATTCTCTATGAGGATTTTTCCGAGGCTGATACTTTGACTGTAACCGATAACGAGGACAAAGTATTCAATCCGGGTATACTCGTTCATGAGAACCTTAATGAAGTCACCAATCGAGTAACACCGGATAAGAATGTAAAGAAGATATCCTCATCTAATGCTTCTTTAATTCTTGAGGATTACAATCCTCGTCTTTCTGATCATGAACTTACTTTCCACATAGAAATTCCTGATTCTGGAACTTTACTCTCGTTTTCATCCGAAAATGAGGAAAAGGATTTCAACCCCGGGATTCTCATATCTAAAGGAATTCCATTCGTTTGCTAGCGGATTATCTCATCGGGACTCTAAAGCTTTCAAAGTCATTAATATTTTTGAAAGCCCGATGGAGATTTTTCCTTGCTCTTATGGGGAGGACATCCGTGTTTTGGATGTTCCATGTCTCCATTTTTATCCCCCATGAACAACTCAATTCGGGGGACGGGTCAAGCTTAGTGACCTTAAACAAGCGCTTCGTGGGTGGCAACCCATGCTTATCCTAATATAATTATAATGTAGTAATGAATAAGTGTGATGTGAGGAGGCTCGCCTTTTCCCGTTTCGGGTACTTTGTTTTGTGTTGTATGACCGGTACACCCCTTCATTATGAAGCCTCTTGTGCTCGTGGTTTTGTCCATCGTTCACTCGACCTTCACATCCTCAGCTTCATTATGGGAATCGAATAACCTAATCCTATCGACTAACGTTTATCTTTAAGCATACTTAATAAACGGCTTTAGATTTACGTAGAGACCCTTCTTAAAACATTGAGGACAATGTTCAATTCTAGTATAGGGGGGATCTTTCGATTTGATTGTGCATGCAGTCATTGTTTTCACGTAATCCCGTTTTTACCACCAAAATACCAAAAAAATGAAAAATTTTAAAAAATTTCAAAAATAAAATAAATGTTTTATCACAATGTTGACTTTCCTGCTGGGTAGAATAAGAATAAATTTTGACTCGATCGAGCGTGTTGAGCTCTAGCTTGTCCCTTAACTTTTAGACTAAGCATTCACAAATCTTTTTTTAAAGATTTTAAATTTGCGAAGAACGAGAAATGATAGTTAATTATGAGTTAGATGTTAAACAAGGATTAGCTGAAAATCTTAAGAGCTCATAAGTGTAGTTTGTGGCTTTTCTCTCCCATAAGCTTCTAACCGGACTAATAATACGTGCTCTCTTCGAAAATTAAACTTATATCAACGATTTTTGAAGTATGATCGATATCAATAATTTTAGTCTTAGTTCAAATTTATACTTAAATTTTCTAAAAAGAAACTTTCTTTATATCAAGGTATTATGTTAAAAAAAGAGATGAAAAATGAGGTAATAATAATTATAAAAAATGTGGGCTGATAAAAGTTTACTGCATCTTGCCGGCTCACAACCGATGTTGCAGTCTTCTAAATAAGGTACATAGTAATTATCCGAGACTGATAAAAGTTTGATGCATCTTGCCGGCTCACAACCGATGTTGCAGCCTTCTAAAAGGTCAAGGATTTCCTTAGTTGAAAGGATGTGTAATTATATTAAGTGTAATAAATCTGATTTAATAAATATAGGGAAAATCTCTTTTTCTTAAATTTAAATATGCTTTTGAACTAAGACTATTTCATTTTAAGTTGTGATTTTATGTATAAACGGGAAATCCAAGGGTGTTGAAACCGAAGGTCCGTGAGTCCCGATACTAGTCTCTGTGGGGTGTCAAAAGCCTGGTCACTTAGCCGCAAGGTTGGGATGTGCCGAGACGAAAGTCGCTACATGGGATGATCTCGCCTTCAAACTCATTACTTTTGGGTGGAACGTGAAGCATAGAAATTTTGCAAAACGTTTGATCTATGGTTGAAATTCGAAATAAGCACATTCACCTAAGATATAATAATTGTCGGGAGTGAAAAGTTCACAAGTTACAAGTATGAGTAGTGTTAGCATCTTAACTTATATTTAACGGTGATTTTTGTTTTTGAGCTTGGTTTGAGACAAGTGAAAAATCAGGGACGATGAATTTATCCTTTTTGGGCATTTTAGGATTAAAGTGCTTCTTATTCCGTGACCCTAAAAGTTATAAAAATAACGAAAGTCCAAACATGTTAGTTAGTTGCTTAAAAAGAAAAGTACAAAAAAATGAGAAAAAGGAAAAATACAAAAATATGTGTGGTAATAAGTGTAAATATTTAAAAATGGTCAAAAGGGCTTTTCAAAACTAATGATTCTTTAATTCCCTTTGATGAACGCTAAGCTACTTTTTAGGTAATTAGTCGAGGGGGAATGGAGATTCTTGAATTCTAAGTGTCCTACTTATGGAATTGCGTCAGGATAACGGCAATAGTCTAGTACGCGGGATTTTTGTATGGCATATTACACATACCTTTTACCTATAAAAACGAGCCTAAATGACCAAAAACGTACATAAAAGGCCAAAAATATGTGTGTTTTGTGATTTATGATGTGCAGATACCGGATATTCAGTAAACGACAAAAATCAAGCAAAACCAGACAAAACCGAGCACGGGAACGAAAAGAGCGTGAAAAGTCAAAGTCAACAAGTCAAAGATGAAGCCGAAACCGAAAAAATCTTATCGAGCCAACCCGTACCCAAATTAATGGGCCAAGATAGCCCATTAAGCCTTCATTTTTAATCTTATAAGATTTAAAAGTCCAATAAACCTTTAAATCCTAACCCAGCCCAATACATATAAGTCCATAACACTTAACCATACAACCTTAACCCCCTTTTCATCGTTAGCCCTAAAGGACTAACACTACTAGTCCTTAGGGACTAACACAGTTAGCCCCTACAATACTTAACCCTTTGCACCCTTAGTCCTTAACCCCCTAACTCTCGTTAAAAATTAAACAAACAGTACCCTAAAACCCATTTCCCGCCTAAACAAGAACTACTATTCATCTATCACTTTCCCATCTTAACCCCTGCACCCCAAGATAACCCCATCACTATCAACCAACCCTACTTCACTAACCTACAAATCCACCATGGCAATCCTACATAATTTTATTAGACAAAGTTGATCAAGGGCTTAGATTGGGTTTAAAGATGCACAAATGGGAATCAAGGGCTTAGAATTGAAGGCTTTGAGAGTACTCAAATCCTCCTTACATAAGAAATACAAGTACAAGATTTAGGGGTTTCTCATTCGGCTATAAAAAAGACCATTAGGGCATCAATGGCATCCTAGTTTTTTTTATGTAGTTTATATCTAGCCTTTTATGTAAATTTAGAATTAGCTTATTTACGGTACTATTTTTAGCTTATTTTTAGTTTTTAACTCAGCGTATTGTACTTTGTTTTACGTCTTGTAAAAGGTTTTAAGTATAAAATGAAATTTCAAATATATTGCAACATTATATATATTTCCTTAAGTTAATGGAATTAGATGGTGAAGATTTTCAATAAGCTTATAATAGCTTGTATAATAGTTAAATAAAGCAATACAAACTACAAGTTTTTTAATTAAGTTAACTCAAAATTTACCCCTCAAAGTACCTCAGCTTATTTTGGAAGATAAGCCAAACCTGGAAGGGCTTATAAGACCATACTAGCTTGTTTTGAAACAAGCTAGAGCTTGTTGATAAGCTCTAAGAGCACTTTAAGCCCTTGTTTAAGCAAAGGGCCTTGTAAGTTTCATTTTTTTACCTTTTTAGCTTATTTACGATAGCTTATTCAGACTGCTTATTTTAATGCTTATAAAGGCTTAGATATGCTTTACTAATGATGTATATTGCTATTCATCTTGCTTAATGTTTAAATCTCATTTGTTCAAAGTATTTCTCATAATCTGTCCTTTTTTATGATAAACTATTTCTTAGATTAGCTTATTGCATAGTGCTTATTTTCCTTAGATAATTGCTTATTTGTCCTTAAAATGTTTAAATCTTAATATGTTTTCATTAAAATCAGCTTTTTAGAATCTGTTTTATCTTAATTTTGGTTTTAGGAAAATTAAAGGGGTGTTTGGTTTAGCAGTCTTAACCAAGAGTTAAGACTGCTATGGCTAATTGTGGCTTTGAAATCAGTTTCAATTAGCTTTAAGTTAGTCCAAATAGTAGTGTTAACAAATTTTAATCTGTTTTTAGTAAGTTTTATTTGTTTTCTACAAGTTTTCAAAAGATCTAAATGTAAAAGTGTTTTACTCAGCTTATTTGTGTTTTTTCATAAAAAGTCCTTCTGTGGTGTTGTTTTTGCATCAAAGTGAGTTCAAGTTACATATTACTTTTGATAGTTTAAGAGTCATAGAGTAGGGATACCTTAAATCAATCTCAGTTTTCCAAAATACTATATGCTTAGATAAGTTTTCTTTGCTGATTTTTAGCATAATGTTTAAAAGGAGTTGTTCCAGCTTATTCTTGTTAGAGTCGGCTTTTATAAGCTAACTGAGTCTAGTTTAATCTTTTTCTTTTTAATCATTTAGTCTAGTCTTAAGTTTAAATTTGAGTATGCAAAAAACCAAGGAAAATAAAAAAAATAGTGTAAACAGTCTGATATAGCTATTTCAATTAGCTTTTTCTTTGCCTATTTAGATTTCAAAATGTTTTCTCTGAGCTGTTTTGAGTAGCTTATAATATAAGCTTATTAGTTTTGCTAGTCAATAAGCCATAAGGATCTGATTTGGGGTTTAAAATTCAGCCCAAAAGTGCCTCATTGGTCTGTTTTCAGTATTGATTGGTCAAATAGCTTATTTGCTTTTCTGAGCTTATGGTTTATTGGATTTGCTTAATTTGTGTTTAGATTTGCTTATTAGGTTAGGAAAAAGCTGCTTGTAGCTTATTTGACTTTAGTTTAAGCTTTTACAAGCTTATTTGCAAATTTGAGTTTAGCACTAGTGTTTTTAAACTCTTAAATGCAATATGTCTTTTATGCCTTTTCATGCTTTTTAGCTTAGTTGTTTTAGCTTATTTCTAGGTTTAGTTTCTTAATAGGTATAGCTTAATATATCTTTTAGCTTATTTGATCCTTTCCTTAGCTTATTTAGTCTTAAAACATCAAACAGTTAGCCTTTTAGTTTTTTTTAGCTTTTAAGTAATCTGTCACCCTTTTAGAGCTTATTTTAGGTTTTTATAAAAAGTCATTTCACAAAAAGTCCTTATTTTAGCTTATTAAAAGCTTTTGCAAAAAGAAATTTTCAAAAATAAAAACTAAGGAAATTGGGAAGTCATGGGTGAGCAAGGCTCGAACCCGTGACCTCCGTGGGGAAACTGGATCTGCTAACTCCTAGTCCTCTTTCACACACTCCACATACCAACTGCAGGCCTGGGGTACTTTTTCGTTTCTACATCCATATCAGGTGTAATATGTTGTAACCCTTTTTGCCTTCTAGCTTTCAGCCATTTTAAGCTAAGAGTAAAGCTTATTTTTTTTGCTATAAGCTGTTTTGCCCTTTTTATTTTTTTCTAGATTAAGCATTGTCCCAAGTACTTTTCTTGAATTTTTTAGTTTTTTTATAAATTAGTTTACTATTTTTAATATTTTATTTAGATTAAAACTATTTTTAAATTCCTATCCATCATGTATTTATTAGATTAAAAGTCTAAAAAATTAATTTGATGTGTGTGTAAAAAAAAAATTTCTTTTTATCATTTAGGTCTGTTAAAAAATAAATTTGCATTTTTAGGGTTAAATTTGTAGATTTTAGGTTTTTAAAGAACGGGTTTTGACCCCATTATGGTTTTTCGTGTTTTTATATTCATAATTGCTTCTGTTCTTAGTTTAGCTTGCCCTTTAATTGCTTTTTCCCTTAGAATTAGAAAACCAAATCCAAATTTGTGATATTCAAGCATTGTTCCACAAAACGTAACCGATTCTCAATTCACACTGGTCGGGAACGACCGGGAAGTTTTTTGGGGATTTTGCTTTTTGGTTAAAAGCAATTGTTCCTTTCTTAAAGCCTTACGGTAATTCTTACTCTTCTATACATGTGATATTATCTTTCAATATTTTTTATTATATATATTTCATTATTACTAAAGGGTGTAATCAATGTTCGTGTTTAAAGAGCGGTTCGGATGAAGGCAATGATATTGGGTTGGGAGCTTCTTACCTTTCACCGAAAGTCATCAAGGCCTCTACAAGGCAGCAAGAGAGAGCATGCATAACTGGCCATAACGACGGAATAGGACATGATTGCTCGAAAAAGTCCTCGTTCAAGTAGACGACTAAGGTTATATCGTGTAGGAAAGGGAGTTAAAATGGGTGCTCAGTGAGAGATTTCACAAAACAACATGATTAATCCAAATAAGGTATGAGTTGATATGTAACTTTCCCTCGACGTTCCTTGAAAAAGACTCGAACATGTAGGACAGAGCCTCGAATACAGGAAATGGACAAAGACTAACCTAAGTTGGCTGTGTGTGTCCTATAACGGTCTATACTTCCCTTACATCCCGCTCTTTACTTACTTTTCCACCAATAAGTTGTGATATCGGCACTTTTTACAAGACTTTTACATCCTTGATTTTTGTAACGTTAATCAACAAAATATTCGATCCTTCTAAGTAATTCCTTCGGATATAATCTTCTTTTGATCGACTAATTTTTCTTCCTTCTCTCTCTTTTTTTTCTTCTTTTTTAAATACATCATTTGATCTCGGTTTAATTCCACCGTCTTCACTTTCATAATTTGTCCGGATAATCTTTTCCTTATAGCATTTCATCTTTGGGCATAATTCATAATCGCGAAAGTAGCGAAACTTATGAGCTACATATTTTTCCCATTGCATTATGTAATTTCCCGACCATTACAAAGATAGAAAATTTTCACTTTGACACAGTACAAAAACTTTACTCGGAAAGCAATAGGCTAACATAGATAAATGAGGCTTAATCTGCCACGGCGTAGGGCTGAGGTACAAAGGTGAAACGAGAAACATATAACGATGATGTAGAAAAAAAGGAAAGGAATGGTTCAACAGGGTGTTCTAGGGGACGCTTTACTCTAAATTATGAGAGTAATGATAAGGGTTAACAGGATTTAACTAACAGTGTGGGTTAGTATTTTTATGACTTATAGGCAGACTTTGGTTTAAATCGTTAGAAATTTATCAGTTGAACATGTTCTTTCCATCTAAATCTATTGTACTAATCATGGCGGTCTCGAGTGAGGCGGTCTCGAGTGATATACTAGGCCAAGTTCTAAAGTCCACTACATCACCGGCACACTCATAATTTTGTGGAATTTTAGTAGACAGTTGGAAACGGAATAGGCTTAATTCTCACAATATGTATCAAGGGTTATAGTGCGCTAGGTAATGTAACTAGTGATTTTTACAAAAGTCATGCTGAATTTTTTTTAAATTTTGGCCGTTTTTAAGCACTTTGCATGTTATTTTGTAAAAAAGAAGACAAGTACGTTCTAATTCTCCATCACCCACTTAAATTATACAACGTCCTCGTTGTATAGATAAAACAATTAAATAATAAGGGAAAATAGAATTAGAACGGAAAACTCCCTGATGTTTTGCTCGTGATAATTCTCCAAGATGAGTCCTTGAGCAAAAAGTGTGTTGACTAGGGCTTCAGCATGCCCGGATAAGTTCAACACATGTCTTTTTCAGCATATACCATATCATAGTTTCAGCAAGGTCCTGTATAAAAGATTAGAAGACAAGTGCAAATTCTATCTCGCTACAATGGTACACAACTGTACAGGGACCAATACGCCGTATCCCAAACCCTAGGATACGCCGTATTGTTCCTGTAGAAATAATTAAATTACTGGAAATTAATTGTTTAGTTTTAAAAACTGATAACGTCCAAACATCTCTATACACCGTATCTAGAGGGGTTTGATACGCCGTATAGAGTGTTTGGGAAGACAGACTCGTGCAACAAACAATTAAAATGCTAAAAACAATTAAAATGACCGGGTTGTATATCGGGAAGCACTTTTGTTTCAGTTGGTCTTTAAGTTCGACCTTTTTCTTCATTCCTTTTCATTTATCAGGTAATTGTTTTGGGATTTTAAACCTGTAATCAATCAATGAGTCATGCTGCTGAACTTACTGCCAGTTTTGATTCTATCACATACAAACAAACCGATCATCATATAATATACATCAAAAGGGAATCGGTATTTAAGAGTCATAAGTGTAATATACGGTACAGATCAACAAAAGATAGTAACATAAAGAGAAAGAGATCAAGGGTCGGGCTGAGCATCGATATGAGGGGTTGCGGAGGTACTAGCATCGCTTGTCCTTGGTCTGACACGCCTCTAGAAGGACAACCATGAGCTACTTATGAGGGTTCTGTCTAATGGTTGATAAGTCTGGCTGCTGGCATCTATAAGTTGTGTCATGCAGGTGATCAGCCAAGTGGAGACTCTAGACTACTCGATGGTAAAGCTCTCGATAACTCCTTGCAAGCCTACAACATCACGCTGTAAGTCATGCACCTCCTCCTCGATCCTCTTGATCATCTGTGACATGGTACGAGGCTGTGGAGCTGGTAGAGGTGGTGGAGGTACCTGTGCTGGTGCTGGAATCTCCTGAGCAACCTCCTCGGCTACCTGACCAGCCTCACCGGCCTTATGGGCACCAGCCTGTTTTCTCTCTGGTCCCTGGGCTACCCAAGCCTATGTGTCACTGTACCTCATGCAGATGTGGAGCCTACCTAGCTCATGTAAATTAATCAATAGGAGCTCTCGGGTGACTACCTGCAGCCCTCTTAATCCCTCATTACTGACAAGCCTAAAATGCATAGCCAAACGCCCAATAAAGTGCCCCCTAACAGCCTGGCCCCACTCTTCCTCCCCTTCGCATGCCTAAACAGATACTGCGCTAATAGATATAGGACGTTAGTAGTCTCACGGTCCATGCTGCGGAGGTAGAAGAGATCAATACCGGTCACCTTCTCAGGTGGCTGTCCCCTACCGGAAATACTATAAGCAATCATCATGTGGCATAGTCTCCTCACAGGGTCCTGAATAAGAACATAATATGGGGCGGGGCCCAAGAAGTCTTTGTCAAAAGAGATCTCCATCCAATAATCCCTAAGATCCCCATTGTCAGGGATCAGTCTATCACTGCCATCCCAGTAGGCTCCAAACCCAGCCTCTGCCATCTCCTGCTCCATGTGTAACCCTAAAACCAATTTAACTATCTCTATGTCATCCTCCTCCTAACACCTCCTAACTGAAAACACATCGTATCCGCAACATCCAACCCCATCTCTGTATCACTCATCCTGCAAGTGCTGAGAAACTCCAGGATAAACTTGCGAACCAAAGGTGCTTGGATCCCAAATAGTCTCCTCCAAGCATGACTCACGAACACCTGCTGTCCCTCTTTAGAATATACCTAACTTCCTAACTGGAAAAAACAAGGCGTCTTGGTGTCTTCTAATTCCTTAACAGTATCTCTATTCCTTACAAGTTCTCAGGAATCCAGAATAAACTCTCGAAATATGGGCCCTCAGTTCCCATACAACCGCCTTCTAAGGCATGACTCACACATAACCTCGATGTCCCTACCGGAATATACCTTTCCTCAACCTCTACTGCCAGATCCTGCCTTTTACGGCTTGTTCAAACCCTCAAAATCTAGACACATATTACATGGTTTAACCGGTTGCTCCCTTTAATAAAGGGTCCCATCTTTGGCCTCTGTGCTTGTAACTTGTGCTCTAATCCCCTCATGTATACTACGCTATCTGATATTCTAAGCATGTGTGCCTTATGGTCAGAAGCTAGTAGTGGTGCGAATATCTATAAAAAATGGAACCAAATCAGTAATCACATTCTGTTGTGAGGTATAGTTCGGGGGGTCAATCCCTTAAAATCTAATACGTAAACTCGGTTAACCGGTCTGCTCCATATCGTCTCGAGCCTCTGCTTGTAACTATGCCTAATACCCTCGCTGTACTCCTCAATCTGGTATCTAAGCCAATGGTGTCTCTTATCAACAGCTGGTAATGGTGCCATATCTGAAAAATGAGCTAGATCAGTAAAACATTCTGTATGAGGTATAATACGGCGTATTCGTAAAAGGATACGCCGTATGTAAGGGTCTGAGTTGAATACGCCGTATTACTTCTGTAGTTTAGAATTAAAAGGGGATTTCCCCTTATTTTAACCCATTATACCCTAATCTTATTATCAACGCATTGTTTTACTGAGTCTAATATCTTAAAAGGAGGGGGAAACATATATCAGTCATAGAAACCCTAATTAAAGATCTAAACCCTACCCCTAATTCATAATCAAAAAAGAAATAAGGGTGACTTTGAATCATACATGTTTGATTAGTATGCAAGAGATGTATAAAAACATGGGTGATTTTTAAAATCAAGGTGCGCGGTGATTTTTTTATTGTGAGTAAAAAGTGTGTGTGAAACGATCCAGCGTATTCAGCTGGGTTTTTATACCCATGCTCAATACGTCATATAGGGATTTTTCTGATACGACATATTAGACTTTAAACTGATACGACGTATAGGTATACCTATATACGCCGTATGGAGACCAATTTTCAAAGTTTTAACAAAGAAGAGCGTACCTTGGCCTCCACAACTTTTGTATGAGAACTATCCTTGTAATACCGCTTAAGGTCGAACGGAATGCCAAACGGCACATACAAATATATAATAAGAAAGAATAGCATCCCGTTTACGTAATGTTCCCAGATCACGATGTTTATTTTTAAGTTCATGACAAAACTTCCTATCTCAAAAGTTTTAATGATTTTATCGTGACTTGTTTTAGAAAGCCTATTTTTCCCATGTGTAATTTCATTACCCTCAAATGACTGTATTATACCGATATCGTTATCATCATTGTCTTTTTCTGATTTTGAATCATTAGGATGAACGATGTTGAATAGATCATTGAAGCGCAAAACAATCTCTTCATCATACTCAGACAATGATGCTTCATTAATTAAATTAAATTCATCGATACGTTCAGAACATACAAGAGGTTTAATTTCAAGATCTGATTTAGACGTTAAGCCATCGTTATAAACAATGGCTGGAAATTTATTTTTGAAATCTTTTAAGTAGTCTAAATCATCAAAATAATCAACCGTAGGGTTTGGGCGACAAAGGTTTATCATTTCCCGAATTTGTTTTTAAATCATGGACATAAATTATTTTATACGAAAATGAATTTTCATCAAAAATTACTGTGTAATCTTCATCATCGGATTCGTCTAATGAAATTCTGAAATCTACCTCGTCATTGTTAGGAGGACATACCGTGGGTTCAGACGGGATTGCTATTAGTATATTATCAAGGACTATGGCCAGGAATTCGGTTTCGAAGTCAGTGGAACAGACGTCCTCATCTTTATAGTTTTCAATTTTCCCAAACGTGGCGGTTTGCCAATTGATTGTTTGACCATGTATTCGAGCTTTTTCTTCTTCAAATTTTTAGTCGATATTCACCAAGTTTTCTCCCAAACGTGGCGGTTCATTTTGCACAATTGATTGTTGTCTTTGTCGCGAGATTCAAGTTGCTATTCGAGCTTCGCGCTAGTTTACTGTCGAAGGTCGGATGTATTCCGTTCACAGTGAGTGAGATATTTAGGTTCGTCCATTTTTTCTTCCTGAATCAACGGTGTCCAAATAAAGTCAGGCTGAATCCCCCATTTCATTAGACAACGTACATAGCATAGGTTTAACCAGTAAATAGACTAATTAAAATACTGATAGAATATAGGATTAATGTTCCACTCTTAGTGTTCGACACCCTACTTACCGCAAACTCCATCTTGATTGGGTACACTGCTCGTTAAAGTGTTGTTTTAGGTTTGTCGGCTAAATATAAATTTAAAAATTGATAATCAAATAATTGACCCTATACGACAGCACATCAGGTTTTTGGCGCCGTTGCCGGGGAGTGAATTAATTAAACCTTATTCTTATTAGTATTTCTAACCATTAATTAATTAGTTTAGTTTAATCTAATTATTTAAATTCTGTTTGTATTGTGTGTTTTAAAATTGTTTGTTTAAATTCCTGCATTGCTCAATATGACGTATTCAATTCATTGAATACGGCGTATTAGTCCATTTTACCTTTTTATCTATTGTAAGTTGATTACATGAAAAAAAAATGGACGACCCAAATATCACCATGGAGGAATACATCAGACTTGAAGAAGAAAAAGCTCGAAGACATGGTCAAAGGTTCAATTGGCAAACTGCCACGTTCGGGAAAGTTGAAAACTATGAAGATGAGGACGACTATTCCATTGACTTCGAAACCGAATTTCCGGCCATAGTCTTTGATAATACATTAACAGCAATCCCATCTGAACCCACGGTATGTCCTCCTAACAAAAACGAGGTAGATTTTAGAATTTCATTAGACGAATCCGATGATGAAGATTACACGGTAATTTTTGATGAAAATTCATTTTCGTATAAAATAATTTATGTCAATGATTTAAAAACGGATTCGGGAAATGATAAACCTTTGTCGCGCAACCTTATGGTTGATTATTTTGATGATTTAAACTACTTTAAAGATTTCAAAAATGAATTTCCAGCCATTGTTTATAACGATGGCTTAACGTCTAAATCAGATCTTGAAATTAAACCTCTTGTAAGTTCTGAACGTATCGATGAATTTAATTTAATTGATGAAGCATCATTGTCTGAATATGATGAAGAAATTGTTTCGCGCTTCAATGATCTATTCAACATCATTCATCCCGATGTTTCAAAATCGGAAAAAGACAATGATGATAACGATATCGGTATAATACAGTCATCAGAGGGTAATGATATTACCCATGGGAAAATAGGCTTTCTAAAACAAGTCACGATAAAATCATTAAAACTTTTGAAACAGGAAGTTTTATCATGAACTTAAAAGTAAACATCGTGATCTGGGAATAACATGTAAACGAAATGCTATTATTTCTTATTATAAATTTGTATATGCCGTTTGGCATTCCGTTCGACCCTAAGCGGTATTACAAGGATGGTTCTCATACAAAAGTTGCGGAGGCCAAGGTACGCTCTTCTTTGTTAAAACTTTGAAAATTGGTCTCCATACGGCGTATATAGGCATACCTATACGCCGTATCAGTTTAATGTCTGATACGCCATATCAGACAAATCCCTATATGGCGTATCGAGCATGGGTATAAAAACCCAACTAAATACGCTAGATCGTTTCACACACCCTTTTTACTCACAATAAAAAAAAATCACCGCGCACCTTGATTTCAAAAATCACCCGTGTTTCTATAACATCTCTAGCATACTAATCAAACGGTAATGATTCAATTTATTCCCTTATTTCTTTTTCGATTATGAATTAGGGTTAGGGTTTAGGTTCTTAATTTAGGGTTTCTATGACTGATATATGTTTTCCCCCCTCCTTTTAGATACTAGGACTCAGTAAAACATTGTATTGATAATTAGATTGGGTTAAAATAGGTGAAATGAGGGAAAACCCCTTTTGATTTTAAAACTGCGGAAGCAATACGGCGTATCTACGTAACATGGATACGGCGTATTGCATCAATTTTTACCCAAATTTTAACCTCGATACGACGTATCCAATGAATTGAATACGGCGTATTGACCTAATATAAGGGTCTATATTTTAAATTCCCATACGCCGTATCCTCTTATAGACATACGACGTATTGAACTCAGACCCTTACATACGGCGTATCCTTCTATGAATACGCCGTATTACACCTCACAGAATGTTTACTGATTTAGTTCATTTTTCAGATATGGCACCACTACCAGCTGCTGATCAGAGACACCCATGGCTTAGATACCAGATTGAGGAGTACAACGAGGGGATTAGGCATAGTTACGAGCAGAGGCTCGAGACGATATGGAGCAGACTGGTTAACCGGGTTCACGTATTAGATTTTGAGGGATTGACCCCCCCGAGATAAGGCAAGATCTGGCAGTGAGGTTGAGGATGGTATATTCTAGAGAGGGGCAGTAGGTGTTTGTGAGTCATGCTTGGAGGAGACTGTTTGGGATCCGAGCACCTTTGGTTCGCGAGTTTATCCTGGAGTTTCTCAGCACTTGCAGGATGAGTGATACAGAGATGGGGTTGGATGTTGTGGATACGTTGTGTTTTCAGTTAGGAGGTGTTAGGAGGAGGATGACATAGAGACAGTTTATATTGGCGTTGGGGTTACACACGGAGCAGGAGATGGCAAAGGCTAGGTTTGGAGCCTACTGGGATGGGAATGATAGATTGATCCCGACAAAGGGGATCTTAGGGATTATTGGATAGAGATCTCTTCCGACAGAGAATTCTTGGGCCCCGCCCCCTCTTATATTTTTATTCAAGACCCTGTGAGGAGACTATGCCACAAGATGATTGCTTATAGTATTTCTGGTAGGGGGCAGACACCTGAGAAGATGATCGATGTTGATCTCTTCTACCTCCGCAGCATGGACCGTAGAACTACTAACATCTCACATCTATTAGCATAGTATATGTTTAGGCATGCGGAGGGGAGGAAGAGCAGGGCTAGGATATCAGGAGGGCACTTTATTGGGCGTTTGGTTATGCATTTTGGGCTTGTCGGTAATGAGGGATTGAGAGGGTTGTAGGTAGTCACCCGAGAGCTCCCCTTGATTGATTTACATGAGCTAGGGAGGCTCCACATATGCACGAGGTACGGTGACACATGGGCTTGGGTAGCCTAGGGACCAGAGAGGCACCAGCACAGGCACCTCCACCACCTCCACCAGCTCCACAACCTTGTACTATGTCATAGAGGATCGAGAGGATCGAGGAGGATGTACACGAATTACGGCGTGATGTTGTAGGCTTGCAAGGAGTTGTCAAGAGCTTTACCATCGAGCAGTCTAGAGTCTCCACCTGGCTGATCACCTGCATGACACAACTTATGGACGCCAGCGGCCAGACTTATCAGCCATTCGACAGCACCCTCGTAGGTAGCTCACGGTTGTCCTTTCAAAGGCGTGTCAGACCAAGGACAGGCGATGCTAGCACCTCTGCAGCCCCTCATACCGAAGCTCAGCCCGACCCTTGATCTCTTTCCCTTTATGTTATTATCTTTTGTTGATCTGTACTGTATATTACACTTATGAAACTTGATTACCGATCCCTTTTTATGTATATTATATGATGATCGGTTTGTTTGTGTGTGATAGAATCAAGACTGGCAGTAAGTTCAGCAGCACGACTCATTGATTGATTACAGGTTTAAAATCCCAAAACAATTACCTGAT
>BQNB010086325.1:2638-22327 GCA_026074375.1 Tanacetum coccineum | reverse complement strand
CCAGTCAAAGTGTTCACATCAAACATATCAGCATCATCTTGATCATTAACCAAGGTAATGTCTTCATCAGTATCAATAGCATTTATCCTCCCCTATTTGGATGCATCCTCACCTAAACTTTCTTCATCCCTAGAGGATTCTACCCTAGCTGTAAGAACAACTTTATATAACCTTTTAAGCCTATGAATTCTTGACCTCTTTTTCTGTTCAAGCTTCTTGACCCTCCTCTTTAAACTAACAATCTCTTCAGCTTGTATGGTCTTTGTCTTCTCTAAATCAAGTACTCTTGTTTGTAAATTGGTACATAATTCCATCAATTTATTAAGCTTTGGACTATCCTCACCACTTTGAAGTGTGTTACCTCTTACGAGCAGTGGATCATTGGAAAGTTTAGATACACTCTCAAACCCAGTTTGAGCAATAGTATCCCCCATGGTTTCTTGGCGCCTAGGACCACCACTTGAAGTACTTCCTTGGGAACCAGCTTCATTAGGTGTTGCCTTGGATTAGGTCTTAATGATGTTGCCACTGTCCTGCTCTGCTTCTAAGCTAGAAGCAGTAGTGACATCCCTCACCAAACTGTCATCCAACTCTTATAGACAGCCGCATCTGCAACATTATCACTAGGAACACTAGACTGAGGTACCTGAGTGTCCTTCTTCTTAGGCCTCCTAGGTTTTTAAGTCTTTTGAGATTGAGGAGATGGTTATATAAAAGTGGGTGTGTGATGGGGATCAGTGGGAATTGCTGAACCTTTACCCATTTCTTCTTGATTGTGTACCACCATTATTGGAAATGAGGGTGTTTCCCTTCCAGAAAAACCTTTCCCTACCCTTCTTATGTTGCCAAAAATTTTCTTAGTGTGAGAGGGTGTAACATAAATCCTATTATGATTTGACATCCCTTCCAGTTGCTTATCCAAAAAGACTTATACATACCTTGCATACATCAAAAATTTGCCCACATTATCCAATTTAAAATTTTGGTTTGTAGCTAAGTAGATAATTGCATAAGCCATAGTGCTACTAAACTCATTTCATGTAGTTGTTTTTGGACTTAAGCATTATAAAACAGTATGAATAATGAAATTTCCATTGTGGAGAGAAGAATGCTTTATAGAAAGTGAGTTTTTGTGAAACCTGCACATACCCCATTAATGCAAGTTGTTCAAAGATGGTAGCATTGGGTAGACAATCAACACCTTCAGCATCTTCGAGTTAAAGATCTCTTCACACAGTTGATTCAGTTATGATTATCTTCTTCCCATCCACTAGGGCTTGTAACTGTACTTCACCATTGACAGCTTTTGCCTTGATAGTAGCCCAGAATTGTTCAATATACGAAATATAGATTGTAGGATTAACCGTTAATGCATGCTTAATAGGGCGTGCATTCAAGAAATCCATAATTTGTTCAAACCCTTCAATTTTTGCGGGTTTAGATAAGAACACGACCATGTTGTGAGTATCAGCAAACTTTAGGGTCGTCATTGTGTTGGGTTTTGATGATGGATGATAAAATTGAGTTATGGTTTATAATTAAAGAGTATATGAAAGAGTGAAATCGATTAAATGAGTGATTGAAACCCTTAATCAAAGTATTTATGAAAATACCCTCAATAACATTAACCATCACCAGCAGTAGTAAGTTTATGCCTAGCAGCATTAACTTTCATCAACAACTGTAAGTTTATGCCTAGCAGCATTAACTTTCACCAGTATTAACTCTAATTCTAAACACTGTGTCTGTTTTTAATATATTCAACTCTCTTTATGTTTTTCAACTCACCACTTCTCTTAATTCTCTTTTCTCACCAAATCACTCTGTCTGTTTTTACACAGCTCTCTTTTTGTTTTAATTCTCACCAACTCTCTCAATTCTTTTTACTTACCAAATCACTCTGTCTATTTTTATTCCACACAACTCTCTTTCTGTTTTTATTCTCACCAATTCTCTTAATTCTTTTTCTCTAATAACCAGCTTTTCCATCATCAATCTAACACTTTTCTTTGCTTTTTCTGCAAAATGTTAGTCCAAAAATCAAGAAAACACAAGCCATAGCAATTTTCACAATTTTCACAATGTTAATTATACCAGCAGTATTAAGTATAACTAACAGTATTAACTCATCAGTATTAAGTATAACCAGCAGTTCTAATTATACTTAGCAGCAGAAACTTTTAATGTCCTGAATAATAGTACTAATTTATACAAAACTTTACAAAAACATAAAGAGATAAAAGATTTTAGAGATTTAACATTCCAATACTAGCAATCAAATATTGAAATCTACTTACATCAAAAGCTTTTGTAAGCAAATCTGCAACATTCTTGTCAGTATGGATTTTAACCATTTGAATCAATTTCTTTTCATTGCAATCTCTAATAAAGTGATGTCTAATCTCTATATGCTTTGTTTTTTAATGAAAAACAGGATTTTTAATTATGCAAATAGTACTGTTATTGTCAATAAAGATCTTGGTATGCATAAAATTGTACCCATAATCAAGTAATTGATTCTGAATCCAAAGCACTTGTCTACAACAACTTGAAGCAGCCACATACTCAGCTTTTGTTATGGAATTTGCAACCACTATCTGTTTCTTGCACTGCCATGATATTAATCTACATCCAAGGAATTGACAACCTCCTGTTGTAGACTTCCTATCCAAGCTTGCTCCAGCATAATCACTATCAGTGTATGCTACCAAATCAAAAGGAGAATCTTTTAGATACCAAAGGCCCAATTTTAGTTGACCTTTTAAGTACCTAAAAATCCTTTTCACAGCATGAAGATGTGAAACCTTTAGATTGACTTGGTATCTAGCATAGGCACACACTGCAAACATGATGTCAGGTCTTGAAGATGTAAGATACATCAATGAACCAATCATTGACCTATACATATGAACATCCACTTCTTCACCATCTTCATCCTTGAGCAAAGGCTTTTGAGTTTCCATGTATTTGTACTGAGAAGTCTTGACTTCTGTAAACCCAAATTTCTTTAAAATTTCATCAACATATTTGTCTTGACTAATAAATATGCCATCCTTCTTCTGCTCTACTTGTAATCCCAAGAATAATGTAAGTTCTCCCATATAACTCATTTGAAATTTCTCATGCATCAACTTCTCAAATGCATTCCACAACTCTTTCTTTGTTGAACCAAAGATGATATCATCCACATAAACTTAGACCAGCAAAATATCACCCTTGTACCTTTTGATGAATATGGTTTTGTCAATTTTCTCTCTTTGAAACTCATTGTCCAATAGATATGTTGACAAGGTGTCATACCAAGCTCTAGGGGCTTGATGTAGTCCATACAGTGCTTTTTTACCTTGTATACTCTATTAGGAAAGTCTGGATCTTCAAATCCTGGTGGTTGACATACATACACCTCTTCTTCAATCTTCCCATAGACAAAAAGCACTTTTTACATCCATTTGATACACCACAAAGTCTTTAAATGAAGCATAAGTTAAAAATAGCCTAATTGCTTCAATTCTTGCAAAAGGGGCAAAGACTTCATCATAGTCAATCCATTCTTCTTGTGTGTACCCTTGAGTAACCAATCTTGCTTTATTTCTTATCACAATTCCCCTTTTCATCCTTTTTATTCCTGAAAACCCATTTAGTGCCTATAGCCCTTTTTCATTTGGTGTAATCCACTAAAGTCTAAACTTCTTGCAACTTGAATTGTAGAAGCTCTTCCTGCATAGCCTCTATCCAGCTTGGATCCTTCAATGCATGAATTACCTTTTTGGGTACTTCCTGTGATAAAAAGCAAGCAAACAAACAGTTTTGAAGGTCTTTATGGTTTGTTCTGTCACACCCCGCCAAGGCGGAAACACGAGGCGTAACGAGAAAGGATATCATCACAACACAATGACGTCTATACAGAGAATTCTATATGAAATAAATAAGTAAAGAATAGTCCAAAGTGTCATAATCAATACCCATATAAGTAAAATGAAGTGTATGAATACATGGAATAGGAGGCCTTTTATACTTAAAATATCTAGCTAAGGTCACTTAACTTAACCATGGCTAAGGCTTGAATGACTAAGGTGTAGGGCTGAGCAAACCAAACCGAAAACCGAACCGAACCGACAAACCGAGCCGAGCCGAACCGACCAAAACCAAACCGACCATTTTCGGTTCGGTTTTCGGTTTTGTATATTTATTATTTTCGGTTTCATTTTTGGTTCGGTTCGGTTCGGTTTCGGGTTAAAACCAAAAAATACGCCTAAACTATTTATTCGGTTCGGTTTTGCTCGGATCGGTTCGTTTCGGTTCGGTTTTGTTTGGTTTATTTCGGTTCGGTTTTCGGTTCATGTTTTTCTCAAAGTCGGTTTTTGGTTCGGTTCGGTTTTTGTCGGTTCGGTTCGGTTTTGAACTGATGCTCAGCCCTACTAAGGTGTAGGAAAGGTATGGTTTGGGTGTAAGAGTGCATGGAAGATTGCTTGATGTAAGAACTTGTAAGTAGAGTTGTTGAAGTTTGCTTGGAAAGGTTATCAACATGTGTTAAATACAAAGTCAATAATATCTTTGGTTTTTCTTTCTCTATATCTGGCCATGTATATATATATGTGTAGAAAAATAATAATTCTTGAGTATTGGATATAATTGTGGGTATTTGGTCGAGTATAGATGGGTATTGGTGCTTTCGGGTATGCCTAAATGTATTTTATGGCGAAACTTAAACATTTTACGTAACCAATAAAAATAAAATATAAAAAGTTGATTATTACTTTCGTAAAAATAATATAATGCTTGCTTGATGTAAATTTTTATTTGTTTGATGGTGGTTTACGTTGATTGTTGGTTTTTAGTTTACGCGATTTAACTAAACGATAAAATTAAAAGTAAACTCATAAAAGTTTAAAATAAATAGTTGAGAGTTTATTGACGTAAAAGATGTGAAAATGTGAATTGTTACAGTTGGTACTTCAATGGCTACTAAACCCCTAGATGCTGATTTGAGTGAAACTCCCGTTGACCAAACAAAATATCGTAGCATGGTCGGGGCACTCATGTACTTAACAGCAAGTAGACCGGATATTGTACATGCAACATGTTATTGTGCTCGTTATCAAGCGAGACCAACTGAAAATCACCCCAAGGAGGTTAAATGGATCTTTCGGTACCTTAAGAATACCATTAACATGGGACTCTGGTATTCGAAGGACACCGGTTTCGAACTAACTGGTTTTTAGATTCGGATCACACGGGCTGTCTCGATTCACGTAAGAGCACATCTAGTGGCATACAATTTCTAGGTGGTGATAAGCTAGTCAACTAGTCATCAAAGAAACAAGACTGCACTTAAATGTTTACAAGTCTACTACAACACTTTATATCATAAGTCTTGCATAATTAAGGTCTTTAGTTCATCATTTGTCCAAGAGTACAAGTCCTCATATTTCTTTTACTTGTAAACCTTAATAAGTAAACTTTTAAGTAACTAGTTTATATATACTTTTTATAGATAAACCAACAGTTGTATAATACTTATACTTCCATTATAACATGTTCTCAACATTAATATAACATATGACAAAGTTTATCAAACCACGAACAAATGTAAAAATCCATTTTACATGTTAATAATATTCCTAGATGGTGATTCACGATATAAACATAATATACATATAAAATCACAAATGTAAAAAGTTTAAGAGTTTTAGATGACCTTAATATGAAGTAGGATGATGAACAACAAGATCTAAACCCTAGTTTAGATATTAAACCCAAGCTTCCAATACTTAGAAAACCCTAATTCCAAAGAAAACCTAGTTCGTTTGAAGAAAACCCTAATCTAAACTTTTCTTAATTAACCCTTGTCAAATGCTAATCCAACCTTCAACCCCTTTTTTTCCCCTTGTGGTAACATGAACCCTTTAGAAATGATGTTAGATCACTTTAATATTGGTAATAAAATTGTATGGATTGTTGTCCTATGTGTTTGCTTCAAGTCGTGGCTAGGGAGAAGTAAACAAGAAGATTATGAAGTTTACTATTACAGGAATGAGTGTATGAGTTTTTCTACAAGTTAATGCATGTAATTATACTACATAGCTATCAACAACGACTGTTTAGGGGAGCGGTCAAGACTAGTGGAAACATTGGGGAGGGAATTAAGGAGAAAAGGAGGGATATCGCTACGTATGTTAGCAAATGTTTGACTTGTTCGAAAGTGAAAGCTGAGCATCAAAGGCCTTCGGGTTTATTGAAACAACCTGAGATACCCGAGTGGAAATGAGATAATATCACTATGGATTTTATCATGAAGTTACCTAGAACGAAGAGTGGGCATGATACTATATGGGTAATAGTCGACAGACTGACCAAGTCAGCTCATTTTCTAATGACGCGTGAGGATTTTTTTTTTGGGTAAAAGGGACAATACCCCGGTAAATTATATTAATACCCAATGCCAATAAGTACAAATGGAATGTGACTGAGTGTCACATTAACCTCAAGCATACAGCTTGAACAGCCATTTCGAATGACATGCCATTCGAATTACAAAATTACAAAGCAAATAACACCACTAGGAAAAAACCACCTAATGGTACAAAGACAAAAGGAAAATACAATCATCTAAAGATAGAATTAGGTAAATCCCATAACCTAGCATAAAGCACTCCCTCTGTTGTGCGTTTGAAAGCACACGACAACAGCTTCATACGAACCGAAGAAGAGATACACGAAACAACCTGATCAATGGACCTCTTCGACTTCTTGAAAAGCCTCCAGTTACGCTCTTGCCAAATAAAATACGCTGAAGCCGCAACAACTAACTTGGCAATAACAACATGAGTAGTCTTGCGCCTTGCAATACCACCAAAATGATCGACAATATCATATATATTATGAGAAACTCGACCAAGACCAGCCTTCACTTTCATACGACTCCAAACCGAATTAGCAAAGGGACAAATAAAGAAAAGATGTTCATGTGAATCCGGAGTAGCTTCACAAAGAGGACATGTATCCTGCGTTTTCAATTTATGGTTGATAATTAACCACAAGTTGAAAGCATGCCTAGGAATACCCATGGCGAACCAAATCAAATCGACCCAAGGGACCTTATCAGCTCTCGGCCGAATACATTCCCACACCTGAGCAACCGAAAACCTCTTTACCGTACCATCATAGAGACGCCATTCCAGCGTATCACAATTATTCGAAAGAGGAACCGTACATTCGTTAAGAAATTGGTATTTATCAAGGAGAACCCGAGGCCATACCCAATCACCGTCACGAATAACATCACCAACTTGCGAGTATAAAGTAAGACCAGCCCTATGTATGTCTCTAGGGGACACACGAGAAGCTAAAGGCCCCTCATGACACCATTTATCAAACCAGATCGAGGTACTAGAACCATTACCTATCTTTCGCCAAATGAATTCCCGAATGGAAGGCCGAAGCTGCAAAATTTTCCGCCAACTCCATGACATGTTACCACGGATGGGAACATCCCAAAAGTTGCGCCCGTTAAGCTTATAAGCATGGACCCACTTCACCCACAGCGACTCTTTCAACGAAAGAAGATTCCAAATGTGAGACACCAAAAGAGCCGAGTTAAAATGCTCCAAACGACGAATACCGAGACCACCTTCATCTTTAGGAAGACACACAAGCTCCCACGCCACTTTGGCCTTACCTTTAGACGAACTACTAGGGCACCAAAGGAAATTACGCATGCATTGCTCAATGTCCATTAGAACCCGGTTGGGAATGACAAAGACCGAAGCCCAAAACACATGCATAGAGCTTATAACCGAACGAATAAGTTGAAGCCTACCTGCGATGGAAAGAGATGGTGATTTACTATTTAACATCATATACACATAAAATCATAAATGTAAAGAGTTTAGGGTTTTTAGATAACCTTAATATGAAGTAGGATGATGAACAACAAGATCTAAACCCTAGTTTAGATATTAATCCCAAGCTTCCAATCCTTAGAAAACCCTAATTCCCAAGAAACCCTAATCTTGCACCTTTCTTGTTTAACCCTTTTAAACACTAAACCAAGCCTTCAAACCTTCTTGTAATACCTTAGATATGATGTTAGATCACTTGTATACTTGCTAAATAAATTTTGTATGGATTATATAGGGTGTTGTGGTTTAGCCGTGAGCTAGAGGAGAGAAACAAGGAGAATGAGTGAAGTTTTTGTTAGTGAAATGAGTTGTGTGATCTCTTCTGTAGTTGTACATGTATATATACTACATAAGGCTAGTCAAGACCACTTGTTGAAGACCAAGACCAAGGAAAACATGGGGAGGGAAATAAGGAACATTTTCTTGGTCAATTCTACTAGTCATGTACTAAGCTTAATGGGTTTGAAGTTGTACAAGTCCTAGTTGGTTAATTGTGTGCTTCATGTCCCCTTGGGACTTTGTTTCATTCGAAATAAGGGGGGAGGGAGTACTAGTTGTGTCTTTGATCTTTTATAAAATATCTTGCATTATTTGAAGTATAAGTTGTATATATTAAGTGTAGATGTAAAACTTGTAAAGTGTATGCGTTGGTTTGGTTCCTTCATGTAGAATTTGGCCTAGATGATAAATGTGGGTGAAGTTCTATAAAACTTTGGGTATTGGGTATAAAAATGGGTATTTGTTGAAGCGTAGAAAAGTTTTTGTGGTTCCATGAATGCCTAAATGTATTTTATTGCGAAACGTAAACACTTTACGTAACCAATAAAAATAAAATGTGCAAAGTTAATAATTATCCTCTAAATAATTATCTAACCCTTGCTTGACGTAAACATTTAATTGTTTGATGCCCGTTTACGTTGAATGATAATTTTTAGCTTACGCGATTTAACTTAACGATTAAAATTAAAAGCAAACGCGTACGAGACTAAAACTAAATAGTGAAATAAATGACATCGTAAAATGACCTGAAAACATGGGGTGTTATACTAAAATAATCTAAGGTTGTCATCACCGGCTATTGTCCATCCATAAGTCCAAGTATCCAAGTCTAAAAATCTAATCTTCATAATCAACAGATGGCTTATAGTTGCACCATCTTTATATTTTGAACAGGCATATGGCTTATAGTTGCACCATCTTTATATTTTTTTCAACTTGTTGGTTTTATAACACGTAACCAACATATATATATATATGCTATAGAGGCTTATATATTTAATTATTACCCCTGCAGCATATGATACATTACACATATCCCCCCACTTAAGATGAACAATATTGAAAGTGCTGATATCGGGGGGTCTTTATAGATCATTAATGATAGGTCTTCCATGAACGCGCAAAATTTCCAAACTCATTTCCCCGAACCATAGACTTAAGTAGCCAGAGATTTCAACATGAAGGGTATAGACTATAGGGTTTCCTAAGGCGAAAGGGTGTAACGATACATAAAGGAGTTCAAACAAGGTTTGGCTCAACAAGGTGATCTAGGGGTATCTTGTACTAAAAGTGAGTGCAACAAGGGGTTTTACACAGGAGGTCGACAAGTCAGTGTAACAAGTCAATAAACAACCACATAAAGGTTGTTTTGGGTAAATTCCTAAATGTTGCCTTCTTGAATAGTTTATTCCTGCTAATCAATTAGGTCTCGAAATGATGTACAAGCCAAGTTCTAAAGTCTACAATACTACAGGCACACTCATATTTTTGGAGGATTTTTGTATAATGGATGAAAACGGAATCATTAGGCTTAACCTCACCAATTAAAATAAAGGGTAATAGTGCGCTCGGCAAAGATTTATTCTACTTTAGTAAGAAAAACATGTCAAAAAAAATAAGATTGGCATAATTTTTCAAAGAAAACTAGAAAATCAAAGGAAAATATAGGTCGAGTGGTAATTCTACTCCCATCCCCCACTTGGTTTGTACAATGTCCCTATTGTACATTAAGGAAATGAAAATTCAAAAATAAGAGTAGAATTAGAACGAAAGACTCCCCTGGATTTGCTCGGGATAATGAAGAGACAGCATGCTCTAAGCCATGCTTCAAGTCCGCTTCCATGAGCGGCATCCACAACTCTAACCCATCATCATCATTGTCATGGTATCCAACTAATCCATATTTGAAATGCTTCCATGTAGCTAAGTATAAACCAAGCACCACTCTATGTGCATCAACCTGTACTAGCTGCAAGAAAACTAATTTCAAAAGCATAAATTCGGCTAAAAGAAGGATACCAAAATATACAGAATAATAATACAAGAAATACAAACATAACTCACTTTTATAGGAATCACGGTTGCATTTAGCGTATGCAACAAGCCTTTTAAACCGCTTGGTGGCCCAAGTGGACGAGTGAAGTCTCGTGAGGGTTTCCAAGGAACTTACCCACAAAGTTCATTTAATTATACATGGTTTTATAAAAGTTTCGAACTTAATTAAGGTTTTCAGGAATGGGTTATGGCGTAATCAAGAAATGAGTTACGCCATAACCATGTTGAAAAATATTTTTAAAATTTTTGGTTATATCTAGTTACGGCGTAACCATGGAGAGGGTTACGTCGTAACTACATTCGTTACAGCGTAACTGAAGGGGTTACGCCAAAACAGAAACATTTTTACCATATGAATCCGAGTTGATGTGACCTCGGATTCCATTTCCTTGTTGTGAGAACATTAAAAACTAAGTAAGAAACATACAAACCAACTAATATGCAGAAATGAAATAAAGCAAAACATAAATTTAAAGATAGGCATGGGGTGCCTCCCACGAAGCGCTTGTTTTTGTTCGATTCACTAGCTTGACTCCACCTTTATTTAGTAATCAATAGGGTGTCCATCCCCTTACTTGAAATCAAGTGTGGGTGATAGTAGCCACATTTACCATAAGGGTGTAAGTAGGCTACGGGAAGGGCGTATGAGGTCCAAAATTTATACCTGTGGGGAGTTGTGAATTCCCTTTTTACCTCATTAGAAATGGATGATGGTATGGTGTGTAGCAAGAAACTTGACTGATCATTAAACAAGGGGTCTTTAGCAAGACTCTACTGTAAGGTTTCTTTAGTGTTTGAATGGTCAATATTGTAATCATCCATTTCAACGTCCTCCACATGAACTGTCTCTAATTCCCGATCAGTGTTGACATCTATGTTTTCTTCAACCTATTCACTAACACTAGCAAATTCATTAGTAGAGAAATTAGGAAGGTTAAGAAGTTCACCATCCTCTTGGTCACTTTCCTCATAATCAGTGATATCATCATACCTATTTGGAACTTCATGTTCCATCTTTTTTATGTTTTCTGCCCCTATTTTGAACAAGTCATCCAAGATTTCGTCTAAGGAATCCTCCTTATCCAAAGGTTAGGTGATTGATTGAAAAACTAGGATGTGAAACCCTGAATGGGAACCTGTATTTCATTTTTCATACTTGACATTGCTCATTCATATCTCGTATATTCTTCTAAGGTCATATTATCAATGCCAACTTCACTATGACTATTATGATGAACGGGATTGAATGTGGCACAAGGCTGAGGAGTTTGAAAACATGGGAGTAAAGGAGGCAGACTACAATATTCTTCATCCTCCTTATCAGAGTCAGGATATACCAAAATTCTATTCCTCACGGGAGCAACACTCTTCCTAGGGGTGTAATTCCTTGCCAAATCCCTATGCCTTTCGTACATCAAATATTCATTTAGGGTCATATTATTAATATTCGGGCTCCATCATAACTAAAATTACTAGAAACCTTAAAACCTCAAATTAAAACACCTAAATATAGCTCCTCGGCAGCGGCGCTAAAAACTTGATGCGTATTTTTTGTTAAATAGATCAGGTTTTAAATTTATAAACTGCGAACCACCTAAGATCTATATACACACTAACGACCAGTATACCTGGTCGCATGCAGTATACTTGGGATAAGTCCGAGGTCGACCAAAAGAGCTATGTGATGGTGTTCTAACTTGAGGCAATTTACCAATAAACTAGAAAGCGATCAAAATTGTCACGTTTGGATTTGAGAATATGAAAACTTAATTGAAATTATCTAAGTAGGATCGAAGGGAAGAAAATGCATTCCTAATTACTTCTTAATAAACTTAATGATTCAAATTATTCTACTAGTTGGGAAAGCTAGGATGAAATGGTCATCTAATCCTCACTTATCTCACAAAATCCCGGCCGCACTGGTCATAGTAACCGGAATTTTGTCCCACTAGTCATGGTAAGCGAGCATCATATTTGGCATTCTTATGATCAAAGTATTATAACCAAATAGATACCAAGAATTAACAAGAAATAAATGAATCATAATGATAATTAATAAGAAAAGCTTAGCTATGTTTTCATACAATCAATATGACTGTCAATTAATGAAAGTAATGAAAACATGATAATCAAACCAAACTAGTATGATGATGATGATCAGGACCTGATTCTCTCTTCTAGAATGGCTAGTGAGTGCTGGAAAACTGTTGGAAATCGTTATCTAAATAACCTAATATTACAAGAATATTAAACGAGCTACGCAGCAGATGTAATTCATATAGCATAAATAATTAACACATAAAACATAAATAAGGAAACATACCGTTAGCAATCAAGCTAGTGTCGAACGCAAGCTTCTTTGAGTACACGCACGTGTGTAATAAACGTGCTTACCGAAAACTACTCCAAGTTACTAAGGTAAGTAACCTCTACGCGATTCATACACTACACGTCTAGCAGTATCACCCAAATGCTAGTTCTTAACCAACAAACAAGTGAACACCAAGAAAATCGAAACACAAAAACCCTAAGGGTTGTTTGTTTGCGATCGAACCAAGAAGAGAAGGAAGAGAGGGATAATAATTATGAGCTCTAGGATCCTCCTTATACAGGGATGATTTTAAAGTTTACCTAAAATACATACCTTGTAGGAAAAGATAGCTTAAAACCCAACCTAAACCCCTCTTGGCTCTCTAGGCAGGTCGAACAAAGTCCCCACCCCTTTGGGGTTGACTTTTTGACTTTTCTAATTATTTATGGTTAATTACATTTAATTACCAATTAATTTAAAAGCCTTATTAGTTAGTTACATCTAACGAACTAATTAACGACCGTTAGTGTTCTTTAGTCAAATCATATATTAATATAAATAATAAATATACAATTATATTATTATTAACATTAATAGAATGATACCTAAATGTATAACGTGCCTGACCCCGTAAGCTCACGTATTTCTAGCCGTATAAATATTCGTATGACATGAGCACAAACCCAACAACTCCTACTTGCGAATGTCTCATTCATATTATATAACATACTAACATTGACAAATAATCTAGCAACATCATCATTGCTCTCAGAAATACCCGAGTTTGTAGTTTTTAGAAAACAACTCAGCCTTCTATGGATTCAGTTAGTCATATCCCTTTGTTTCAGATATATGTTAAATATGGATATGGATCAATAGTCATTCTATAATTTAACGATTCTGTTTCTCGCATCTGTACTGATTCAGATCACCAAATGTAAAAAGAATCATCTTAACTACATGTTGGGCACGGCCATGCAAATATCTGATCAAACCAACGAGGGTCCCAATAAGTATCTTACTCCCAAACACGTAGAGGAACAAATTCTATTTTGACTACAGGTGTTCGTCATGTACTTCAAAACACTTCTAAAAATAGCCCTTATAACTACCTTTTGACAAACTAGTGGTAGGCTTATTATCAAGAAATACTATTCATACATGCAAAACCCGCTTGTATCTCAAGTCTAAGGATAAACATAACTTTCACCATGTGTGTAATGCACCCAACGACGCCGATATATAAAGTGATTATCACTGGTGGGGTATCCAATATTCAACCTCATTGAAGAACACGCGAAGCTCGCAGAATCATATTTACGTATTCTCCAAAATAAAACCAGACACTCACATTTACCTTGTCTTAACAATATTCCCATACCGTTAACTAGTAATGGACATAGCTTTAGAATGCAACAAGTCATTCATGGATATAAACATGCAAATATAGGACACAATTATCATAAAAAAATGAAAACAAGATACCTCCTATATTAATTCATTCAAAAAGAAAATAACAATCGTTTAACATCCCATTATCCAAATACTAATTAATACATCACAGATTTACATGAGACTAGTAGCAGGAATAATTCCAATCGCCATAGCATGTTCAAAATGCTTATTGAGTGGCATTGGTTTTGTAAACGGATTAGCTACGTTGTCATCTGTGTGAACTTTCTTAAGGACAATTTCACCTTCTTGAATTACTTCACGAATGTATTGATATTTCCTCTTAATATGTTTGGCTCCCTTTAAGATTATGGGATCACTGGCGATAGCTAATGCAGGCTCATTGTCACATAGCATCTCCATAGGCCTTTTATTCGATGGCATGACACCTCCGAGTCCATCAATAAATTTCCTCATCCAGACTGCTTCCATTGATGCTTCAGCAGCAGCAATGTACTCAGCTTCTGTAGAAGACATAGCAGTAGTGCTTTTCTTGGTACTCTTCCAGACCACGGCTATACCATTAAGCACGAACACATATCCCGTTTGGGATTTTGTATCATCCTTGTCAGTTTGAAAACTTGCATCAGCATAACATGATACTTTCAGCTCATCTTCAGGTTTGGCCCCATACATAAGAACCATATCTTTAGTATTCCTCAATTACTTAAGCATAGTTTTTACAACTGTCTAGTGAATCTCACCAGATTTTGCTGAAAATGACTACATAAATTTTGCACAAAGGAAACATCAGGTCTGGTGCATCTAACCGCATACATGATTGAACCTACCGCCGAAGCATAAGGAACTCTCCACATACGTTGTACCTTAGTAGGAGTTTTAGCACATTGCGACTTTTTATAGTCAAGATTTTCCATCATTGTATACCTCTTCTTGGAGTTTTCCATTCTAAATTTCTTTAGAATTTTCTCTAGAAAATCACTTTGACTAAGAGCAACCAACTACTTAGATCTATCACGTATGATCTTGATTCCAAGGATGTATGCTGCTTCTCCTAAATCCTTCATAGAAAAACACTTACAAAGCCAAGATTTAACTTCTTGCAGCATTGTAACGCTATTTCCTATGAGTAATATGTCATCGACATACAAGACTAGGAATGCAACATTACTCCCACTAGCTTTGAGATATACACATGGCTCATTAGGATTTTTAGTAAAACCAATTTTCTTGATTTCCTCATCAAACCTTTTATTCTAACTTCTAGATGCTTGCTTCAATCCATAAATGAAACGTTGAAGTTTGCATACTTTGTTAGGATGTTTTGGATCCACAAACCCTTCCGGTTGCACCATATATACATCCTCGCTTAGGTGACCATTTAGAAAGGCTTTCTTGACATCCATTTGCCAAAAATTTCATTATAGTCAATAGAGTGCGTCTTGGCTTAAAAAAGGAATCTATATAGCTCTAATATCTGCAACAGGAGAGAAGGTTTCCCCATAATCTACTCTGTAGGTTTGGGTAAAGCCTTTTGCCACAAGACGAGCTTTAAAGGTGTGTACATTGCCATCCATGTCAGTCTTCTTCTTGAAGAGCCATTTGCATCCAACAGTTCGACCATTAGATGGAAGATCAACCAAATACCAGACTTGGTTATCTTTCATGGATTGCATTTTTGTATTCATAGCTTCAAGCCATTTGTCAGATTCAGGATCTGCTAAAGCAGATTTATAATTAGGAGGTTCATCAAGATCCCCTAATTCATACTCCTTAACATCAACATAGTAACCGTATCTATCTGGTGCTTGATGTATCCTTGTGGATCTACGAATAGGAACTCCAACATTTTGGGGCTCGACCTCGATAGGTGCGACCTCATTATGTTCTTCGCTAGTATTTTCAGAAGGTTGTATATCTTCCTCTTGAATTATTTCAAGCCCTTTATCACTCCCACTCATTTCGAGAAGTCTGTGACTTCCACTCGCTTCTTGTACCATGAACTATTTTCAAAGAACTCGGCCTTTCGAGAAACGAAGATCTTGTTTTCGAGTAGATAGTAAAAGTAGTAACCCATCGTTTCCTTAGGGTAACCTACAAAGATACACTTAATGGATCTGGAATCAAGTTTGTCATGCGTGTCTCGTTTTACGGGTGCCTCACAACCCCGAACCCTTAAGTAGGACAGTTTGGGAGCTTTCTCGTACCATATTTCATTAGGCGTACTTCAACTTCTTGGTTGGAACCTTATTAAAATGCGACGCTTGCTAGTCTCGAGAGTATATCCCCAAAAGGATTTTGGTAGAGTTGTTAGATTCATCATGGATCGAACCATACCAAGTAAAGTATGATTCTTCCTCTCAGACACCCCATTATGTCGTGGTGTATAAGGTGGAGTTAGTTGAGATACGATACCATAACTTTTCATATGATTAACAAACCCATGACTCAGGTATTCTCCTCCTCGATCGGATTCGATATCCATTTTATCTTTTACTGAGTTAATTTTTAACTTCATTTTTGAAAGACCTTAATGTTTTTTTCAAAACCTCTTTGTTTATGTTTATCAAGTAAAAAAACCATAACGTCTGAAATCATCTGTAAAATGTGATGAAGTATTAACACATTTCTTGGACACAGTTTTGAATTGGGCCACATTACATCAGTGTTATAAGTCTACATATTTCCTTAGCTCTTTCATTGATGTTAGAAAAGGCTTCGCGCATCTTCCCCATAATATACAAGACTTTCATTTCTCATGTGATTCATCGTGAGTGGGTTGCAGGAGCCCATCATGTTGAAGCATGTCCATGAGTTTCTTGTTTATATGTCCAAGAAGACAATGCCATAGATAATAAGAGTCCAACCCATGTGTGGCTCTTTTATTGCTAACATTATAATTAGAACTAACATTTGGATAAAGATTATGCATATCTATTCCATAAATACCATCACGTAGAATTGCATTAAAATAAAACACATTATCTTTCGAAACAGAAATACCATAATTCATAAATGTATGAATATAACCGTTATTAACCAAACGAGAAATTGAAACAACACCCCTAATAATAGTAGGTGCGAAATGACATTGTTTAATACAATTATTAAACCACTAGGAATTATTAAATCAAAACTTTTGATAGCTTCAACGGCTGCACGTATTCCATTTCACATGTACATGCTTAAAGCTCCATGTTTCAACTTCCTGCTTTCTCTAAGTCCTTGAGAAGTATTACAGATTTGAGTTCCACAACCTGCATCATACACCCAATTATTATTAGAAAAAACATAGAGTTCTATAGTGAAGATACCTGAAGTACTAGCCACGCTAGCATTCTTTCTCTTCTTCAACTTAACATGGTAGGACGGACAATTCCTCCTCCAGTAACCAACCTCATTGCAGTGGTGGCAGATAAGGTCCTTTGCTGGATTATCTCTCTTAGGCGGTGGTGGGATCTTAGTCTTGGGAGCATAAGCAAGCTTATTCTTTCCCTTGGCATTACCCTTTGCCCCTTGCAGTTTCTTCTTGTCCTTCTGGAATCTTACCCTCGCGTTATAGCTTAAACACTAGCAGGGCGTTTCAGCCTTCTTTGGAATACCTTTCTCATGGAGTTTCAGCATAGCATGTAACTCAGCTAGCGTCTTCCCCATGCTATGCATGTTATAGTTCTGAACAAACTGATCATAGTCCTTGTTGAGAGAATTCAAAATAAGACTCACACTAAGTTCATTGGGCATTGCATAGCCTAGGCGTTCCAAAGTGTCCAAGTAGCTCTTCATCTTCAAGATATAGGAGCTTACTGACTGACATCCTCCTGTTTGCAAGCATGAAATGCTTTAACTGTTTCAAACAGTTCATGTTTAGCTTGTTCCTCGAACATAATTTTCAAATCTTGGATCATATCATATGCCTTGTAGTTTTTAAGTGTCCTCTGAAGTTCAGGAGACATACTACCAAGCATAAGACATGCCACCTCATTTTGCGGCATCATTTAATGCTTCATAAGCATCACGCGCAGCTTGAGATGCTACATGATAAGGAAGAGGGGTTCTTAAGGCGTGTTCCAAATGAACTATGGTTTCACTTCAGACCTCAAAGTAAACAATTTCTTATTTTTGGTAACAATTCATTAAGTTTGATCCAATAGTTTCTTCGTGTTGAGAGAATTGACCCTGATTGTGTATTGTTTATGTTTTAAGGCTGCACAGCATCTAAAAACAATCAAAAGTTCAGAAAATATTAGTATTTATCGATATTTTCTTTATAAAAATTAATACCATGTTTATTGCAAAAAAGTAAACAATTAACTTAGTAAGAGTCTAGATCCTGAAGATTATTCTCCAGTAATGCAGTTGATGTATACTAGAAATGGTATACTCAAACAGTAATCTACGTGTAGATAATTGCTTGTGTGTACTCGTAGCCAATTCTGGTGGTACGGGCAATATAATCCAGAATTATAGTGTCTGGTAGCATGTTTTACCCCATCTTGTGCCTCGGGTCGAAGGTCTGACCAACCATATTCGATATAAGTCGTCCAATATAAAATCTGAATTTTACAGTCTCAGGTCTGACCATATAATTATTATATTACCTTGTTTTGCAAATTCACCTAAGACTGTCTTAGAGTAAAAGAACAAACTCAAGTGATTTCATACTTGGATGGCAACTGACTTAACTTTTAAGGGTATAAATTGATAAAACAGTGTTACCAAAATTTTGTGTAGAAAAAAACAAACTATTAAACATGAGACCAAAAAAATAAACCAGCACAAAAATAAAATTAACGCCCCGCAGCAACGCGCGAGCAATCATGCTTGTTTTATAAATTTTCATGCCATTTATAAAATTAAAGTTGCCACTTTTACAATATTTCTAAGTATAAAGATTTTACTACGGATAAGGTTAATTCCCCATGAGAAATAATCAAACCCTAGTAACAATTTAACGACATACTTAAAATACTGTTAAAACTGTTTATGTAAATTTTGTGTATTCTTGCATGTTCCGTCGCGGGTTCCCTTGCGGAAACCACTAAACCCCTGCGTTATAGAACGTTTTGCAAAAAAATTTCAAAATTTACGTATAGTTCATGATTTTGCAAAGTGTATGTACCAATATACACACAATAAAAATCATGTACTTTTAGTCCAGATTAATTTTGAAAATCGTTTTTGCATAATTATAAAACGCCACAAATATAAAACATGCAAAACATATTAAGCAAAATTAATCATACTAAACTAGAATCCGTTATGCAATTTAATTCAATCAAAAGGTCTTCCCGGATATTGCAATTAAATAATTCACATAACAAATTCTCATGCATATAAATATTTAAGCTTCATAAACCATTGGTCACATGCATGTAATCCATGGTTGACAATTTATAACAAGATAAATAAGCAATAAATATTTATAGCAAATCTAAAACGCAATTAAAGCAATTTAAAGCTTTTAGATCTAAAACATGTAAAATATATCCCTATATATTATTACTTTAATTATGTAACCAATTTTAAGCAAGATTATTTCTTTAAATAATTTCCTAAAAATAAACATTCACATAAAAGGCAACAATTATACATATATATATGCTCCGGATTTTATATAATCTTGTAAAATATATCCATATATATTATTTCCTTAATTATGTGACCAATTAAAGCAACATTATTTCACTAGATAATTTTTTAAAATAATTTTTCACATAAAAAGTCAATAAA
>BQNB010086324.1:0-24219 GCA_026074375.1 Tanacetum coccineum | reverse complement strand
CGTTATGACTTGCGACGTGTTGTGTGGGCGAATGTTAATGTGAGTCTTAATTGTTAAGACTTTTATATCATAGAAACTATTATTTGGTGAGCTGAATATGTAAAATATTGCTTTGCACAAAAATGCTTCATCTTGGTAATTTTTTTTTCAAATCATTACTTTTCATTTAAGTTTGTAGAAGGATTTAGTTTCATTGTTGGCAAAGTTGATCTACAAAAATGTGTGAATTGGTGAGAATACTTTGACTCCAGATGCTTTTTGGCACGAGTGATTGTCCACCCCACAAAGAATAGCTCCGGCAACTTTTCTGACCAGTGAGACACTAACTGGACAGAAGCCGAGACTCGAACCCTTAACCTTTTATTCACAAATCTCTACAGTGAACACGTGGGTTTTTTGGAGATGGATAGCAACGGAGCTAAAGCTCTTTTGGTATTTGCAAAGTTGATAGACACTGCAAGTGTATTCACGTATTCGATATCATTGATACAATGCATATATTTT
The DNA here is from genome assembly GCA_026074375.1 of Tanacetum coccineum. Lineage (NCBI taxonomy): Eukaryota > Viridiplantae > Streptophyta > Magnoliopsida > Asterales > Asteraceae > Tanacetum > Tanacetum coccineum. The sequence goes on along the minus strand of BQNB010086324.1, from coordinate 23,715 downwards.
AAATTTTATCTATGAATATTTAGTGTGCAATGTGTAGTAGGCAACTAGGCATCAAATAACCGTTATTAGTATGTCACATCAGCAAACATCCAACAATAACGTCATGATACTAAAACACCCTCCAACCAATAACTGTTATTGATGCATGTGGGTCACACAAAAACCTTACCAAAAATACCCCAATCACTTAAAGAAAAATGAGAAAGCGAACGACGTTCATTAATAGCCCAATGAAAGGTATGAATACCACCAATGGCGGTGCCGTTTGGTATGTCATTGGGAAAAAAATGCATGTTATTGGGTTACATCGTGTGCTCTTATAGTATGGTTATTTAAAGTTTATATAACAGCATGAGACATCATGGCTTGAGCCATTTTTTCACATCACCCTCACCTAATCATTCTCTCTTTTCATACCACACATCAAAATACCCCTCACTCATTACACAAGCCAAAACACCTTTTATGAGAGCCTTCTTTTTTTTCATTTTGAAATGCAATGGGCAATTTTTTAAGGTTTTCTCTCTTTTACGTGGCACCTTTGAAATGGATTGAGAAATGACGCTGGGAAGGGATGGGGGAGGGTTTTGGGTTAGGGGTTGGTGTTATGGTTTGGCCTTCCATGTAGGAATGACGTGGCTGACTTGTCACCATACCCATCTCTCTAAAGAAGTATATAGTCAGACTACTAACAATGCACCTTGTGACATAACTTAAATTTAAATAATTAAAATTGGTAGTCATAATTATAGATCAGATTTATCGATATGTAGAGTGCTAGGTACAGTAATGCGGGTTATCCGCAAGTTTATCCGCACTGTCACCACAACTTTTACGTTATAACAATTTTATAAGACAAAACCAAAAAAACCACCCTCACCGATATAACGTAGGTTATAGGTATGCGTGGGTCTTAGCTTATATATATATATGTATACATATATGTATATGTATATATATATAGATACATTATATATTATATATATATATATATAGTATAATTAATATGAATAATTTTATAGTTAGGATCAATGAGAAGTTTTCTTAAAATAAGATAGGAAAAAAGTAACTAATATCGCATATTCGAGATCACCGACTTAAATTAGATAGCATAGCTATAATCTTAGATGCATTATAACGCATTTCAATCTTTTAATTAGATGCATATACATATATTAGATGCATTTCTGATTCTCATGTTTTTTGTTCCTCTGCCCAGTGCTAAATCATGAAAATTAATTTCAAACCATCTACACATCAAATTAACTTTTGAGAAACTCGAAATAGGTGCAACTAAATGAATAGAATGCATCTAATTGCAAATGTTGTCATCTCAAATTGTGTGGTATTTAGTCACTTCATTCACGACTTCTTATTTAGATTTAACTTCTCACTGGATCCCTACTATATATATATATATATATATATATATAACAAACACATTCCAATTTATACATTTAAGCCAAATTTTATAGAACATAGGAATAAAAATTGTAAGAAAAATAACTAAGAGACTAACATTGTAAACAAAAAATCAAAAGACTAATGGTTTAAGAAAACATGCTCACAAACTAATAATGTAAACATATATAAAAACAAGATATATAATAAAAGAGTTGTAAAATTAAAAAAAAAACCAAAACATTGTATTCTTCCTCCATTTTTTTCCTCCCAATACCTACGATTTCAAAACAAGAAAAAAAACAAACTTTCACAAAGCGAACACAAACACAAACACGAAACAATTACACAAGCACAAACACAAACCCAAATTATAAGAATAAAAAAACTCTATAGAAAAACACACCGAAAAGGGCTGTTATTGCCATGGCGGTGGACCTATATCAATCCTATACCACAGGTCACGGTGCAGTTTGGCGCTTTAGCCTAGAACAAGCTTTTAACACACTACACCGTGCATTCTTATATGAAAATGAAATCCATTAATTAATACGTAATCAAATTTATTTTAAAACTTTAGTTTTATATACGGGTACACAAAAGTTTGTTAGTGTTTAATACTTTGTAAATGTGATATTGTATGCACGAGGTTCAGACTATAAGTACAACTAGTAATTATATTTGTACTAAATTTGTTTGGTGAGTACTTATAAGTCGTGCATTGTTTCTGAAAGTTCTAATCTCGTTTATCTACAGATTTTTGGTATTAAAATTGAATTAGTTTATCGTTATCCGTGTTTTAGTTTTTATCCATGTACGTACGGGTTATAAAACGCGGATTAGGTTCCGACAATATTTCAACTATATTTGTTCGAGTTTGAAAATATGATCAAATTTGTTTAGTGATCTTATATATTGTTTGAGTAGTTTAGTTTGGTATTTTAACATAATACAAATTCATTGAATGTAAAGGTTTATATATGTTATATTTAGGGGTGGAAACGAGTCGAGCCAAGCCCGAGCCTTTCAGAGCTATAGCTCGGCTTGTTTATATATATAAAGCTCGAGCTCAGGCTCAAGCTCGTTTTAAGCCTCATAATTTGAGCTCGAGCTTGGCTCGTGTATTTTTCCTCAAGATCGAGCTCGGCTCGGGCTCGACTAAATTATATAAAGTGTTGAAGAAATTAAAGCTCAAAGGCTCGTTAATCACGATAGGCTTAAGCTCGTTTATTTTAAGGCTCGTTTATACATGGTTTATGTATAAACAAAATATATAAGAAATAGGGGTGGAAACAAGCCGAGCCGAGCCCGAGCTTGTCAGAGCTCGAATTCGGCTTGTTTATATAAATAAAGCTCAAGCTCGTTTCGAGCCTCATATTTTGAGCTCGAGCTCGGCTCGTGTATTTTTTCACAAGATCGAGCTCGACTAAGTTATATAAAGTGTTGAAGAAATTAAAGCTCAAAGGCTCGTTAATCATGATAGGCTCGAGCTCGTTTATACATCGTGGAAACTAGAAGGGGAAGAGGGTTGAATAATTTCATCGTTAATTTACGTTTTAAAAGTTTGCTTATAAAGATCCTAGATTCTAGTTTATGTGAGATCAACCAACAATATATATGAACAATATATCTAATTATAAACAACACAAGCACAATATAAATAATAGGTATGAAATTTAAAGGACAAGGTAAGAGATAGAACAATCAAACCACAACATCAAGAGTTATAGTGGTTCGGCAACGAAGCTCTTCTTCACCCTACTCCACTCCAAAGTATCCGACTCGAGATTTAACTATGTCAACAAGCTCCCTTCAGGCGGAGAAAATCGTTACATGTCCCTTATACCAATTTCTGACACTAAGCTAAATGTCAAGTCCTAATCTTAGCTAGAACCAATCTACCACTTCGCAAATGTATTTTATAGCCTAAAATACTAACCGACACACATACAATACTTCCGGAATTATACACTATCCGGATCTACACAACTACACAAGAATGATATAAAGAAATCAAATCTAGAAGAAGATCGTAACTAAGGTTACATATGGATACACTAAAATACAACACTTCATTTCTTGGCAAATACGAGTGTTTTTCTCTTGCACTTGAGGAAAGAAAGAATGGATCAATTGTTAAACAAGATTAAACAAGTTTATGATTAAAGGGTTAGAGAGATGTAGAAAGAGATTTAGATCAGATAAAACTGTGTGCAAAAGGTTGGAAAATAGCTGGAACAGTCTAGTATTTATAGGCAAGAGAGAGAAGTGTCTCTACTGTAGACGATCTCATATATATTTGGGGGCCGTCCCTAGTAGGACGCTCCCTTTCTTGTTTTTTTAGTGGAGAAATGTTTTTCTGGTGAATGTGCGATTATTTTAGGGGGAAAACCAGATTTGAATATATATAATTAAATAAAACATTTCTTTTTCTTTACAAAAATATTTTGTATTATTTATTTTTGTAAAAAGGTTTTGGTACATTTATAAAAATATAAAGTTTAAGACAAGAAGGTATATCTTTGATCGCAAAACAAGTTTAATGATTTGTTTGTGCATACCTTAAGTGATTTACGTCGAAATGAAAAATTACGACTAATAACGTGTATACGTTTATTTTTATCGTAAAATATTTTTACATTTTGTCATCTTGAAAACGTAGAGAAACAAAACGGAGAGAGTCGAAAAAATAATAAAATAAACGATTTTAGACATTATTTGTATTAACATATGGTTTATGTATAAGCAAAATATATAGGCATATATTTGTAGGGCTCATGTAGACTTGTGAGCCTAATCGATCTTTATATATAAAGCTCGGGCTCAAGCTCGTTTATTAAATGAGCCCAAACTTAGGCTCGAGCTCGTTTAGGCTCGGCTCATTCGAGGTTTAAACCGACCCGATCCCGAGCTTTTCACGAGCAACTCGGCTCGTTTCCACCCCTAATACTTATATTTAATCTCGGGCACATACTCAATAGCATGTAGGAGTATGTTTGTAACAATTCACATTTTCACGTCATTATACGTCAATAAATATTCAACTATTTAATTTAAATTTTTACGCGTAATTTCAACAATTTAGTTAAATCACGTAAACTAAAAATCAACAATCAACGTAACCCGACATCAAACAAATAAAAGTTTACGTCAAACAAGTGTTATACTATTTTTACGAGGATAATTATTAACTTTCCATATTTTATTTTTATTGGTTACGTAAAACGTTTACATTTCGTAATAAATTACTTTTGTACATACATGTAAACCATTATACCTATCTACACTCAATCACATACCCACAATTACACCCAATACCTAAATCTTGAATCATTTCTATACTTATTCACCATAGGGCAGGTTTTAAATGGAATGAAACAAAAATAAATATATTAATTCCCCACTAAGGTCATTCCAAGTACTTACCATCTTCCTTTTACCCACCAAGTAATCACCAAGAGCCCTTGTCCATAGGATAACCAAGCATTTATTATCCTCTCCCATCTCTAGCCGTGCCCCTCCTCCTAGGGAGGAGGAAACCACTTGTACTTAATATGCTAATCACTTCACATCCAATATGTTTCTTACAAGAGCTAGCTAGTGATTTGTTAATTTCCATCCCACCCTTGTCCTCTAAACCGTCCCCTTCCTTTACCATTTGATGGTTTTTCTAAATGGTTTTTACCAAGTCTTACACTATAAATACTAAGCATAAAGGGAACTTATACACACACTTATTATTTTGATTTCTTATCGTCTATTTAATTTACTTCTTAATGGTTTTTACTTACCGTAAGTTTATTAAAATAGTAAAAAGTACATAGTATATACTACTAATAATATTTAATATAATTGAGTTCAAATGAGAGAATTCTTAAAGTGTTAAAAATAAGAACTCAATAAATGATTGACAAGTGGAAATTTGATTATTAAATAACTAAAGCTTAAATAATAGTAAAGGTATTTTTATGGGTTTTTTGCACTGTGATATTAAGTAACCGCTACTAGAACCCCATCAATCCTCCCACTCGTCAAAATAAACGCCCATTTTCTCAGCCTCCACCCTACTTTTTCTTACAATCTACCATTTATTTTCTTCCAATCCACCATATTCTCATATTTAAAACTCCATACCATCACAAACAACTAGCCATCATTTTGATTGGCAAACTGATGTACCCATAAAAAGAACAACTAAAAACAAGAAAAATGTTATACCCAAAACAAGAACCGATCTATCGCCGGTACACCGGATACATCGTGTTATGCGATGCATACAACTATGTACCAAGTAGCAGGTTTTTTATGGTGGTGGGCTGATGTCGCTAATGTACCGGTATCGGAGTCTGATGGTGGTGGGCTGATGGTAGTGGGCTGATGCACCAAGTGTCAGCTAGTAGTTTGTAAGTACCGGTACCGTTGATGGTGGTGGGCTGATGCACAATGTGTGTTCGATTTTTTTATTTTCAAAACCACGATCTGTGTAGTACGAAAACATGGTCACATGGTTTCTTGATTTAGAGTTGATATGAGTTGGTTTCTTGATTTCGAGATAAAGTATTACGATGCATCAGTTTTTTTCGAGATGATGTACAAACGATGCATCAGTCATTTTAATGTATCATGTTATCTATATAAAATAAGGTTATCGTCATTTTATAAGACCCTTCGTCATGCATCAATGTATTGGTCATTTTATATATAATAATATTTCATCATCATGTATAAAAATTTATCTTGTAATGCATCGATGTATCTCGGCATTTTAATGCATCAATGTATCAAGTATCAACGTATCATCATGTATCAACGCATCGTCATTTTATAAAAAGTTTCGTCATGTATCAACATATCGTCATTTTATATATAATAAAATTTGATAAAAATAATCTGCTAGTGATGTTATTTTAAAAAAATCTGGTACATAAAGGCCTCGCAATTAATGTTAATTTTTTTTTGGTACAATCATAATCCCTAGATTGTAGCTTTCTTAATTTTTATATGATATGAATTAAATTTGAAAGGCTTGAATTACGGGTATAAATGATGATATGAATTAAATGTAGCAATTGTTACGACTAAAGTCATCAAATCAAACAGCTATTTTATTTATTAAAATGTGCTACATAAAGACCTTAATGTTGTAAGTTTATTACACAAATGCCATTCATTAAATTTTAATCTCATTTAATACAAAATAATAGATCCAACGGTTGTGATTGGTTCTTATATTTATAATTTTAAGTTTGTTCTCACAATAACCCAATCTCTCATTTTAATATGATATATTATATACACTCACACAAACATATATAAATAGTTATATTATAGTATATATATATATATATATATATATATATATATATATATATATATATATACCACACATTTCTATTTTATATATATACCATATATATATATATACAACCAATAATATATATATATTTATATATATAGATATACATATATATATAAGAGGAAGGGTTAAAATAAACAGACAAATATTAGTGAGATGAATAAAAGAAACCTTTTTTAAAAAGTCTTGAAAAATTCTAAAAAAATTCCATTAAATCAGGTATGTTGGTGCATAAAACTTTTTTAAAAGAAGTTTTTCTAATTTTGAGTTTTTATAACGGTTTTTTTAATGCGCAAAAAAAAGAAATTTTGATGCACAAAAAAATTTTTATGCACAAATTTTCTCGAGTGTTATTAGTTTGATGGGCAATAAAATTTTATGCAAAAAAGTCAGAAGAAGTTGGGTACAAAAAACGAAATTTTTGATGCACAAAAACTGATTTAATGCACAAAACATTTTTTTTAATATTTTTTTTTTTCGGCAAAACTAATCCACTTTAGAGAAAAACTTCCTTTACAACTTTTTCATGCACCAACATACACGATCTTGTGGAATTTTTTCAGAATTTTTTAAGAACTTTTAAAAAAAAAAAAATCTTTTTATCCTTCTCACGAATATTTGTCTTTTTATTTGATCTTTATCCTATATATATATATATATATATATATATATATATATATATATATATATATTTATATATATTTATATATATATTATATATATATATATGTACATATATAATAATATATTTGAGTATTACTTTGATGTATTTTCTTCGAGTCTAATTTGCCAAGCACCACACAACCAGTAATACTAAAGACAATGATACAAAACACTTTTAAAAACTCATATGCATCAATTTCAAATACACATTACAAATATATTTCTGAGTCGGACACAAATTGCTAGGTTGTGACTGGACGTTGTTGCACGTTGTTGTTTGAACATCTTATTCTCAGCTACTATTCATCCTTGTTTAAGGTGAGTTCTCGTAGCCCACTTTCAAACTATTTTCCTTGGGAGAAAATGATACTCAAATTTATTTCAAACCGTTTTACTTCTGTGTTAAACTATTACTACGTTTTTGGACAATGCTATGTGCCTATAATTATGTATGTGAATGCTGCTGTATATGTTCATGCATGCTATTTGGGAAATGACAAACAACTACTAAGCCGACCTGTGTAGCTCTAGCTGGTAGGCGATAGGTTCAGAGGACTATAAGCGCTTAGACCATGTTGAATGGTTGGTATGATTTTATTGCTATGATATGCTATGACTACCATGATTGCTATTGGATTGCTATGTATAATACTTGCACTCCACTATTATATTGCACTATTGTCCTACTCAAATTCTGGCACATCAACTAGGTTTATACTCTAAACCTACGAGGTCACAAACTTTATGTTAACCTTTTCAAGTATCATTTTCAGGTGATGTGAATGCTTAGTGAAGTTAGGATATGGGGCCTTTAGCAGACCTAAGAGTGTCCCTTGTGGATCTTTTCTTGAATGACTGCATTTAGAACTTTGTTTTCAGATATGTATTTTGGATCATTTCTAGACTTGTATTACCCCATGTGTGGGAGCTTGACTTGTAATACTTCAGACTATGTAGTGATTCGACAAGTCACGACACAAGTATCCACTTGAGTTTGGAGGACGTCATGACACTTTTATTGGTATGCATTTTAGTTTTCTCTATGTCGACACCATGTGTTATGAAGACCAATCCCTTCGTCACGCCTCGTGTTTCCGCCTTAGACGAGGTGTGACATAAGGAACTAAAGGTCCTGGCATGATCATCTAGCCCAGGACCTTGATGAAGTCTGAAGAAGATTTCTTGTACAGAATACAATATTTCATTTGGGAAATCTTCAAAGTATTCAATGGTAACAAAATCCTGTCTATGGAAGGAGTTGAACAGGATCATACCTAAGATCGGCTCGATTAGCATAATTCTAGCTGGATGATCTCCATACTAAATAGATGGCTTGAATTTCTTGGTAGACCTGAGGAGGTCATGAATGTCATTAGCATGCTTCCTTTTCTTCATTCCTAGATCATTCAGTCAGTCAAGAGGATCTTGTTCTCCTAAAGGTTTGTCTAAGTCAATCCTCAGTTCAGCTTTAGTTTTGTGGAGATAGTCTATTCTTACTTATATTTGTTCATAGATTGTGGACCATCCTTTTCCAGTTCTGTTTGGACAAGCTTTTACTACCTCTCTCAATTCACCCAGATGTAAATCACTAGCCTTGAAGTTGGGAATGACCTCATCAGTACCATCCTCCCTATACACCTTCAATGTGATTGGGCCTTTCCTAGTCAAAACATCAGAGTTTGTGATTATTGACTGTGCCCTACTATTTAGCATTTTGTCACAGTATTTGTCATACTACAACTTGGCTTTGTAATACTTTGTTACCACATCAACATCGAAAAGATCAATCCACTCTTCTTTTCTTGCTTCCACTTCTTGTTTGGCTACATTAGATTTAACAGATTCCTCAATCCTCTTCTGTTCTTTGATTTGTTCTTCAGTGAAATGAACATGCTCACCACCTTCAATGACAAAGTCAAACTTCTTCATCTTCTTGTTCTTAGAGGTCTAAACCATGGAACCAGCCAAATTGATTATATCATCAGAATCACTTTCAGTATCCTTTGAATAGATAGCTTTTTTCCCTTGTCTTTCTTGATTAAATCCCCCTCAGATTGAGAGGAGCTCTTTGGTGGACTTAGGAGAAAAGGAGATTGCAGTTGAGTTGTTGTGGTTGTGATGATTAGTGGAATTGTTGATCTTGCAGGTGTTGTTGTTGGTATGGGTTTAATCTGGTTAGCCTTTTCAGCATCCTTTGCAGCTTTCCTTTGAAATAACTAAGAGATAGTGATCTGGTGGGTGTTCTTCTCCCCTTCAGCAGGGTGAAAGCCAGCTAAGCCTACTAAAGAACACTATGATCTCCATCTTTCTTTGATGCATACTTAATAACATAAGCAAAATTGTTCAAGGCTTTAGTATATTTGTTGAGCAAACATGGAAGAGCATCCAAGGTTTTGATCTTAGCCTGAACAGATGCAACTTGTATTTACACATATTGAAATTCTGCTAGAAGTTCCCACTGAAGAGTCTTCAGTTCAGCAACTTGAGTGGTAATACCTTTAACAGTTGAAGTTAAAGTCTCTAACTTGGTAAAAAAAAACTTAACTCTTTAATACTCACAAAGAAAAACAAACACACAACTAATCAAAGTCGTATGATTAATATTGAGAAAGGTATGTTTTTTGAACCTAAATTTTTTAGACCCTTTGATACTATTAAGTTTGTACATCTAAACGATTTAACAACCTTAATTTTAATACCTCTAATTTTGGAACCCTAATTTTTAGGAGTATGTAATTAATAAAATTGAAGCATTTGTTATTGTTAGTTATGTACTTTCATACCATTTAAGAACCTTAATTTTGATACCCTAATTTTAGAACCCTAATTTTGATACCCAAATTTTGGAACCTTAATTTTTGATTATTTATAAATGAAATTTGTATGTCTAATTGTCAGTTGCAGGTTGTTAATCAATGAGTGCAGTCACAGTAAAACTCCATCACGATGGAGTTTTTATTGAGAACCCTCTCAAATACGTGCAAGGTGAGTGCCAGATAATCAATAACATTCAATTTGAAGATGTTAATACGAATAATGTCTAAAAACGTTATATATATTTTTTGAATTCTCTACGTTTTGATAAGCACAAAATGTAAAAACATTCTACCTAAAATTTAACGCAAACAAGTTATTAGTTGTAAATTTCCATTTCGACGTAAATAACTTAAGGTATGTACAAATAATTATTAATTTGTTAAATGATCAAAGTTATACCGTTTTGTCCTAAACTTTACATTTTTATAAATGTAACAAAACATTTTTTACAAAAATAAATTAGACAAAATATTTTTGTAAATAAAAGAAGTGTTTTATTCTAGTATATATTTAAAATCAGTTTTTCCCACCAAAATCAGAAAAACCTTCCTTAGAAAACATTTCTCCACTACCAGACAAAAATAGGAGCGTCCTACAGGGGGCGGCCCCCTGATAGGTACTCGCAGCCCCTTTATCAATCAAGGGTCCGCCTTAGATAGCTTGGGGGCCACCAGGTATTTTTGCTCCTAGGTTTTGCCTATAAATAGTGGACTGTTCCCCCAGATTTGTTTACCTTTTACATACTTATTCTTTATGTTTTAAATTTGCCAACACATCTTTTGATCTTTAATCATTTAACTTGCATAAACATTTGTTTTCAAGTGATCCAATCTTTCCTCTCCAAGTGCAAGAGAAGAATACTCGTAATCGCCAAGATACGAAGTATTGTAGTTTAGTTTGTGCTTACGTAACGTTGTTACGATCTCGTTGTACATTGTATATCAACCACATCTCTTATATTCTTGTGTATTAGTTAGATTGGGTAAATCATGTAAGTATTTAGGTAAGAAAATACTTGTGTGAGCGGTTAGTATTTTAGGCCTCAAAATACAAGTGTGAGTGGTAGATCGGTTCTAGCTAAAGATTAGAACTCAACATTTGGCTTAGTGTCAGAAATTGGTGTAAGCTACTTGTGTTCAGTTTTCTCCTCCAAAAGGGAGCTTGTTGACATAGTGAAGTGAACTCTCAAGTTGGATACTCGGGGAGTGGAGTAGAGCGAAGAGGAGCTTCGTTACTGAACCACTATAAATCTTCGTGTTGTGGTTTGATCTTTCTAACTCTATCCTTTTGTCTCGTACTTAATATTTTGTAGATAATATTGTTTGTTTACTTATCTAGATTGTTCATATTGTGTGAATATTGATATCACTTAAACTCGAATCTACGCTTTTATATACATAAGTTAATCAAACTTTAAATATTCGGTACAAAAAATATTCAAACCCCCCCTTCTAGTTTCACATATGAGTGAAGTTTTAAGGCATGTGTTTGAGATAATTAAGAGGTGGTTAATGCTTAGTGTTCCCCTAAAAAATCTTTACTATGCGTGTTCTTGGAACAAATTGGGGTTGTGGTCTTAGGGATGCTTTAAAACATTAAAGTTTTTGGCTTGGTGTTGCAGGTTTAAAGCCAAAACGACAATGAACAGTTGTCTGGGAGGGGGGATAGGTAAGCGTAAATAGTGGAGTTGGGTTTGGGCAGGAAAAATTGTTATAATGGGTGTGTGTGTTGTCAGGGGTGAAGTTTGGGAAAATGGCAAGAAGAGTCCCCCATCTTATATAAAGTTATTACATTTTGGGTCCTTGTGGGAAGTGGAGGTTTTAAGGATGTGCAGAAAAGGTCCCTAAAAGTTGTATGGGTCTTTACATTGTGGTACAAGTTTCAGGAGTTGGCAGGAAAGGCCCCCCAACTTCTTTGTGGGCTTTTAAAGGGTAAATGGGCTTATGTATATTGATTGGGCCTAGTAGTCTTCATATGTTTACTAATGGGCTTATCTGGGTGGGCCCATTTAGTATTCTTCAATGTCGGCTTCGTTATTGATCGTTGACTTTTCCGAGTTGACTTTGACTTTGACTTTTGTTGACTTTGGCTTCGATTTGACTTTGGCTTTTCCATGCTTTTCCATTCCGTGCTCGGTTTTGTCGTTTTTGGCTTTGTTTTTCGTCCTTTTGTCGGATATCCGTTTCCTGCACAAGATAAGTGAAAACATACAAATACAAAGTATTTTTTGGTACGTTTTTAGTCATTTAACTCTGGATTTAATTGAAAAAGGTATGTGTATTTAAGCACATACCAGCAGGGTTCACAATACATTTCATGTATCCAATTCGAAGAAATATTATTCCGACGAACCATTAGTTGTTCCGTTGGAGGGGCTACATATTGATGATAAACACCAATTTGTAGAAGAGCCCGTTGAAATTATGGAACAGGAGGTCAAACGATTAAAGCGAAGCCATATACCACTCGTTAAGGTTCGCTGGAACTCTAGGAGAGGTCCTGAGTTCACATGGGAATGTGAAGATTCATTCAAAAAGAAACACCCACATCTCTTCACAAGTCGAGCGTCTTCATCCACTGCAACGTCTTAAGCCTTGAGGACAAGACTCATCTAACCGGGGGAGACTATAACACCCCGTGTTTTTCAGGTCCTACTACGGTTTCAATGATCTTATTTTCTCCTATTTATATCATCCTTGTGTAATTATATTTATTGAAACCGCCTAGTTAAACCCTGTTAAGTAAGGTTTAACCTAGGGCTTCCTAATAACGGGAGTAAGGCTTTGTTTAAACTAAAGTTTGTACGTTCATTTCCTCTATGACTTAGCTGACCATAAACGTTTATATGAGTCGTCATTTCATTATTTAGTATTAAACCTAATGAGGAAATTTTGACTCTAGACTTATAGGATTCTTCTTGAATTTCAAATAATACAAACAATGGGAGTAACTTTAATCAATAAGCATGTGCAAGAATCAAATATAACTTTGCATGAGATAGACAAAAAAATCGTGTGTTTCCTCATTCCAAAATTCAACAGCCGAATTATTCAAAGAAAAGATAACAAAATTCTATCCTAAATTAACTCTTTACCCAACATATAAAGCCCATTACCCTTTTTCTCAAAAACCCACACCCACCTGTGATTTATACTAGCTGTTACTTCCTTGGTTTTGTTCACACGCCTCCCCAATAGTAATCCCCTTTTAATCTATGTTCATTGACCATGCTAAATCCAAGAAATACCTTGCCATGAAAGGATTAACAAAAGAATGTGACTACAAAAGGAAATACTATACATGTATACTCTTGTGTCTATAAGAAGAACTTAGGACAAGGTTGAGATATTCACAAATCCACACAGCAACTCAAATCAAAATCTTCACGTGTTCTTTCTCTTGCTCACTGAGTTTGGTATCTTTACAAGACCACCATAACCACAAACCATCAACTCTCTCAAGCCTTAAACCCTTTGATACCTTCTGGTTTCGATTCACACACACACAATCTTTACCTTTTCGTTTTCTCCATTAAACCCTAAACCTAGTCGTCACTCTTGGAGTCTTCTTGTGGGTTCATAAGGAGAGGAAGCAAGGATAAAAGTTTGTTGTTTTGGAGTCACATAAAGATTTCATGCAGTTAGGGTTTCCTTTGGTGGAGCTAGGGTTTTCGTTGGTTCTAGCTTAAACACACTCCTTCTTTCCAAGTCCTTGTGAGTTCACGCCCTTACCCCTGCGTTTTTGTGAGTAAGCACCTCTTGTTAATCACCTTTTTATTTGTAATTCTTGTGCCATAGTTGTGTGCTTAAACCTGTTAAAAATAAAACACTTTTTTTGCCACTTTTTGAGGTAGTTCGAATAAACTAGCCAAACCCCATAAAACGTGTAAGTGACAAACGAAACATGGACTATGGTTATACGAGAGCAATAAGTTTAGGATACCAGTCACTGTAGTATTGGGCTCATTGGTTATATAAAAAGAAAACGCACATGCATGCTATTAGAAACACAACCCACGCAGTAGGTTAGAGTACACCATTTCGACCACTAGAAGTAGAGAATAAAATCGAGACTTAATTACTTACAAAAGTAGGACATATAACCTGCGTTTTGCCCCTGGAATCATCGAATTTCGTCGAGTAAATATATAGTTATAAGGTCTCAAAGTTTGAGGTATAAATCTGCCATTTGCCTTTTTGTAACGCAGCCCTAATGGGTCGACTTTAAGCCTTGTTTTGACCCACTTAGACTTAGACATAGAGAAAACAAGTAGAGGCATTTTAAAGTCGACATGGTATGTTGCATTTAGCAACTTGAATCATGAGAAATGGCTGAGAAACGAGCTCGCAAATTGAGGCCAAAGTCTGGCCTCCACAATCAACTCACGCTGATGGCAGTCAACACATACTGATGGAAAAACCTCGACACACGCCTACTTTAGCATCAGTTTCGACCCACATAACGACCTCTGCCCCCAAACCTTATAAAAGGTAAATTATAAAAGGCCTGGCCTAGTTTTCAAAAGTGTTTTTACTTTGTCCTAACGTTAAGTAACAAAACCAGAATTTAATTATAAAACTCTGACCACGCAACACTATAAGCTGAAACAACACTATTATCTTTCTAAGTGTTGAACCTGCCTTGCAACCCACGCGTGTTTAGCCCCATTTTTAACAACCTAAATGACGTTTTGAGACGAAGCTTACTTAACGGATATTGTAGACAACCCAGCTAAGATTTCAAATATGTATTTAGTTTTCCATATCGTCAATTAACGAACCCGTAAACTAGTCGTAAAACTCTAAGACGACTCATGTTAAAAACTTGGTAAAATATAAGTTTAACTCAAAAAGTAAACGTCAACGTTTTCATCGAATTAATTAACGTACTTAGAGACCAAACCAAGGACCGACCTAAACTAATATTTTAAAGTATAGACGACCTAGTTTCTTAAATGTTCAAAGTCATAAATTATATACTTACGGTTTGACCACGTTGACCCGATAAAGTTGACCATTTTTAAAACGAGAAATTGTTTTCAAATATCACTATTTTAAATAAAGATCAAGCACACACTGGGGACAAGATTGCAAGTATTTATATTATTATTTTTCCGTTTAGTGTATATGTATTATTTATTCATAGGTTGCGAATATGTATTATTTATTCATACACTTTTACTCGTTTTGGATAAATGGTTTATATCTTTTGGGGTGAGAAACATGCTTTGTTTTTCAAATTGGACGTAAGTAAACATTTTATCATGATTACGTGTTTGCCTAAGTAGCGATAACCCTTTGAGCCCATTATCATGAACTATCAATTACTTTGTGTGAGCGCGAATGTTATAAATAGATCTATTGGGGTTGACATCTCCGTTCGGATGAGTAGCTCTCACTGGTGTCACGGAGTGAACCAACAGATGTATACCATGTCGGATTCGGATGTTGTGGGTTATAACATCATCACGGGCAATGTGGCAATA
The DNA here is from genome assembly GCA_026074375.1 of Tanacetum coccineum. NCBI lineage: Eukaryota > Viridiplantae > Streptophyta > Magnoliopsida > Asterales > Asteraceae > Tanacetum > Tanacetum coccineum. The sequence goes on along the minus strand of BQNB010086324.1, from coordinate 7,993 downwards.
TTTATATTGCATTCTTACATGTCGAGCTTCGGTGTCATGAGCTTAGGGAAACGTAATTACATTTGTGATGTTTGCATATGTTGCATTATCATACACTTGAAATCTTACGGTCCTACATTTCATTTACATAAACCTATGAATTCACCAACTTTATGTTGACGTTTTAAGCATGTTTTTCTCAGGTCAATGATGCACGAGGTGCACAAGATACATTGGGATAGTCTTTTGGGTGTCATGCATAAAGATTTGGAGTCATTATATTTCGGGACGATCGTTATGATCTAGAATCTTTATTTCAAATGTTGAACTATTTAAGCCTTCGTGCTTTGTATCAAACAATTTCAATAAATCCAATGTATCGTATTTTAAACGACTCTTTTTGAGGTCGTTCTCATATCTTGTGCTATTGATCTGTAATGTAACGCCCCCGGATACTCATTATTCCGCTGCGACCCAATTTGGAGGTGTTACATAATGTCAGGTGTACTCAGGAGTTATCTTAATTTAATCAGAAGTCATATTGTGATTAAACTTAAGATCTCAGCTCCTAGATGCATGATTTAATCCACACTTGGATTCTATTATCTTGTATACTTTATAAAGATTATTTTAAACTCATAACCCCTTTTAATTACACACCGTCCTTGCAAAAGGTAATCGTAAAAAAGAGAGTTATAATTGTCATATTACAAATATAAATTCATAACCCTTATGATTACACATCGTCCTCGCAAGGTAATCATTAAGGAAAGAGTTATGATCCTTAATTCGCCATATGTCAGATTCAAGAAAACCTGTATGACAATTAGTTATCTTTATATAATTAATGCGTGTAGAAAAGAAAGATTTAATCATAGTCAATTACTTGAGTAAGATTAAAAATTCTTATCATTAGTCAGGCATTAATCCATATATAATTTTATCCTTATGAGCCTTTCTTTAAAAGAAACTCATTCTTACCTTACATTTTACTGTTTGGTGAAAGATCAGTCAAGCTTAAACATTGATTGTCTTTTACGGACTGCATCTTGTCATTTATAGTTCTAAGATATTTATCAGATTCAAGAAGTAATAATTCATCTTATTAATTAGCAGGTTTATTATGACCCTCTAACTTATACTCCTCAGCATTGATATTAAAATATCATTCCATTGATGAGGTTTCCTCGCGGATTTACGAATGAGAGTTACATTATACTTTGGTTCGACATTTTCATGTTTAACCTTAGTATGACATCAGCAAGTGAATTTAGAAGGTTATGTATTTTGTTCTTGAATATCTTCAAGACTTATAAATGCTCCCACTTACTTTTGTAAGAAGAGACACTTCTCTAAATACTAAGTATTTAAGCAACAACAAATTGTTCTTAATTAGGACAACAAAATACATTTTTACAGTTCTTATCTCTAGCTTGTTAATAATATGCTTCATAAGATATTAATGAATTTTAGAACTTTAATAAAGACATATTGGGATTCATCCCAATCTATAAATAGATAATGTCTTGAATACCTTCTAGGTTGGAACTATATTGGGTGTATCCATGACACACGCAATTTTCTAACCTTGATCGATTTTGAAGGTAGAGCAATTAAAGTTATCAGAAATCAAACAATATGAATACAGTTTGTTTCAACACATTAGACATACCATAATAATGTGGTATTCTATGAGTATTAGAATTGTGAGACTCTATCAGAATTCTCTAGATAACTTAATTCTCTTTGGATCAAATACTTACCAATTGGGTCGAGCCAAATTGAGTACAAAGTATTTTAAAATCAAATGCATGCCGTAACGTATATATCTTTGAATAGTACAAAAACTCTATGTTCATGTGTTTTAAGAAATCAGAACATATCAAGTATACGTTACTAGCCTTTGAATAATTCAAGGACAGCATGTTAACTCTATGTTCATGTGTTTCAAGAAATCAAAACATGTCAAGTTATACGTTACAAGTCTCTGAATAATTCAAGGACATCATGTTAATGTGTTATCAAGAAGACATAATAATTTTACTACTTACTTTATGTTATCAGTCATTGATTAATTCAAGGACTTTATAATTATGTCTTATCAAGAACATAATTATTCTAACTAAAGTAATTATGAACGCAAACTCTTGAGTTTAATAGTAATTTCAAGTTAATTTAATACTTCATAATTATGATTATATAATTTAACCATAATTATATTGACTAAAACATGTAGTCAATTAGTTGAAGTAGCTTGGGCAACAAACATCGTGTTTAAGTCCTAGTAGATTTATTAGCTTTCTTACCTTGCGGTCAAGAGAAACCAATAATCATATTGTTATATGTTGTTCCTTGCACACATTTAAGATTTCTCCCACTTGTGTACGGGACAACATTATCTAATGTAGACAAACAATACAATAAGCACTCGATTGTTTAAACAATATGATAGAGTTTTTGTACTATTCAAAGAATTGTGGATAAAACAAAATGCATAGATAACATTTCAGAAAGCAACATTGGAAAGGCAACGTTTAATAAGGAATTGTGGATTAGTATTCTATAGATAACATTTTGGAAAGCAACATTGGAAAGGCAACGTGTTATCTATAAAACAAATGCATGTTTCCTTAAACTACGGTCGTTCATATTAGGAAAGTGAAGAATTATTTCAACGCAAGCTAGAAATAATATGGGTAACTAGCAAGGAGATAAAGCTTGTAGCTCCCACTGAATTTTGACAACATTACATGAATGTCTTTTCAGTAATAAAACGCAAAGCTCCCACTGAATTTATCAACATTGGAAGTGTTACATCACCAGTAGAAAGCAAAAAGCAATTTATTTACTTTTCTACTCTCTTAGAATGCCTAAAAGTAGCAATGTACTTAGGTATTGAATAGAGTATATGAAGTTCTACTTATGTATATGAGGGACTAGCCATTCATGCTTTCATTAACTTAAACATTTTAGCATGCAATTCCTCCTTAATTGGTCTGCCTAGCCACAAGAGTGTTTAGCACTATAAGGAATGAAATGAGTCCAAGAAAATATGACTAGAAGACCTGTTAGCAATTTTCTTTACTCGTGCGGTTTAAACTCATACATCGTGACAAGTTCAAGATGTTATTATTTTGGTAGCTATAGACAAAATGTACTCTAGTTACACAAAGTAATTTATCTTTCAAAGATTTCATAACCAGAAGAGGGTAATGAAAGATTAAAAAGTAAGTTTAAATATAATTGATAATAATCCAATTATAACCCTATATTATTCTTGTCAACCAATAAGAATAGATAGGAGTAAGTCTCACTCTTCTTACGAGAAAAAGAGACTATGTTTGTCTTCTATGAGAAAATAAACTTTCGTTTACGAATTATGTTGCAATAACACAATTAATTTAGAACATAGAAAGTTTAATTTTAGTATTTTCAATAATTAAATTCTTAATAGAATTAACTACCCAATTAATTTACTAATTAAAACTAAGATCCTACTTGACCTCCCACTTATTAACAAAGGTCTGACCAATACGAAAACAAATAGGGCAAGAGGTAATCGACGAGCGTTAATTGCATTTTATGCAACTCTTAGATTTATGAGACCGGTCATGACATTAGTAAACACGTAATAATGTCAAGAGCATATTTAGTTCTCATCTTATTCCTCGAGCACGAGGTCTGACCAGGACTACCCGATTTAAGTCTACCAAGCAAGAACACGCAAAAATAGTTAGAGGTCTGACCAGTGAACCGTATATTCCATGGGTTTGGAATGACCCCGAGGTCTGACCAAAGAGGCCAAACCAACTGCACGTGTTGTTGGTTGGGTGGCATTGACTTAAAATTTTCAAAAGGGTATGCATATAAATGTGTTAAAAATGTGTACAAATAGGCATGCAAAACAACTTTGTAGCACTATTTTTAAAAACCTTTAATAATGACACTGTAGTGACATGCCATGGTTCACGGTAACTCCAATCGAACGCACAAAGAAGCGGAGAATCAGGTCAGCGCGAAGCGTATTAAAAGCCTGAGTTCTTTAGGAGTGTTGACCACTTCCGCCTTAAACTTCTCTTATAGTTTGTTCTAGTGGATGAGCCGTACTTCCCATGAGTCCATAGCGTCCAGTTTTTAAATTATTCTTGAAATCAAGTTTCATAGTTTAAAGTCTTATTAATTTTCTCAAAATCAAATTTTGCACGAAACAAATAATAGGTCATAATGAACAAGTAATTAAACGTGTAATTAATAGACTAGTTTTAATATCATCTTTCACTAATATTAGTCCATATTGCATACAATTTAGGCGTGTAAACGAGTAAACAAGTAAATTATGCATAAGACAAATACATAAGATGACATTAAATTAACAAGTAAACATGTAAAATTTGAGTTCTCAAGTGATTCTTCCCCAATTGCAGAACCATAAGACTCTCATTGGGTTTTCATAAATATGTCTAGATCGCCCCATTAATCACAAGAGTGATTGAGTATTTCTTATGGCCGGAAAGGTAAACACAATCAGACTAAATATGTAAAAGATATAGTTTCTAAAAATAAAAGATTTTAGTTACCATAAATAAAATCAAGATCTTTTATATATGTAGTGTGATCTATTATAAAAGGAAACATATATACTAAAGTAACAATTTAATTTTATTCCTTTCTACAATATTAGCAATAATTTGTTTTCAAGGTCTAGATCTACAAATTTTATTTAATTATGACAAGAATTTGTATAATCTTTGCCATATTTGCAAGAAGACATTAAATAAAATATTAAGCACAGCAGATCAAGCATATGAATTAAATCTAGACGTGAACATCCAAGACATGATAAAATTCAAAAGTGTAACCCTAATGCCAAAACGAGTTGACTCGTGATGCCACTTTTGGGATTTAACAAACTAGGTAACCAGTTTAGCTACGAGCACTCATCGGAATGAATCTAGTTTTAGCACAAAGATTAACACTTAATAAAGTAAATAATTATAACATTAAAAGTAAATAATTACTTACCTCTTGATCTTGAACTTGAAACAAGTAAAGCAATTAAATTACTGCCTCTATGGTTGCTCACATTAACACGTCAACCGAGTATGAGTTGATTACTAGTCTACCTTCACGAACCAAACACCATGTGTCTTGAATCAATAACCAAACGCACCCAAGTGAGCTTGTACCGAAAACCAAGTAAAACCCTAATTAGGGTTTTTACCGAAAACCAAATAACCGAATCACCAAATTCGGTTCAAACCGAATACGAAAAAATGAAACCCTAGTTAGGGTTTGTGGTTTTGTCAAGCTAGGAAAAACACCACAATACACCGTTTGTGGATCTTGAATGGTCAAGCTAGGAGATCAAGAAGAACCGAAAACCCTTGTGGGGTTTTTGTCGTATTCGGTTGAGGAACAAAAGGAACCGAAAATCCTAAATTGAGCATTTAGGGTTTCGGTTAAGGTTTTGGGAGAGAGAGGAGCACCAAAACAATTTAGGGTTTAGGGATTTGATTTGTAAATCAATGAATGAAGAATGAGGTGAGGGGTATGTGTTTATATAGGCACATAACCCTACCCCAATTATTGTAAGACAAGGAAACAAAGTTTCCTTCCCCCCCCCTTGCTTCAAAACCAAACAAACATCCCTTCTAGAACCCAAGGGGGTTCGGCCAAACAATGGCCCCCTTGTGGTTCAGGTTTTGTTCGTTTTAGTCCCCCGGGTTTATATTTTAAATATTTGTTATACTTATTAAACAATTAACGGTAACTAACGATTATTTAAATATTAATGTGAAGTAAAACATACACTATGTGTTTAACGCGTGTGCCCCCAATAGGCTCACGTATTTCTAATGTATAACTTGCGGAACCGACTACCAAATTCCAATAGCTCCCACTTGGGAGGCGGAGTAGCAGGCTTGCAGATATACTGATAATTGGCAACGTCTAGCAAACACACACAATTACCTTTAGATTAGAAATACTTGAGATAAAAGTTTCAAGAACAATCTCAGCTTATTAATGTTAGTATTCATTTCTTCGCTTTAATTATCATACCATTTTGTACTAGATACCGTTAAAGCATTGATAATGGATCCAACTCATTCCATATAGTTTTAACATATGTTTCTCGTTATAGAAATAATTCAGTTTTACCAAATGTAATCACGAATCATCTTTTATTAACCCTTAGGGCACGACCATGCAATTATCTGATTAATTCTGGAGAGGCCCATTGGTATCTACTGCACATACAAGTGAGGACAAATTCTTTTTGAACTACAATTGTTGTGGATGCTAGCTTCACACACATGTTCCAAGAATAGCCTTTATGACTACCTTATTCAGGATACGTTTGACTTAGACTCAAAAAATGATATCCACACATGCAGAACTTGCTTGCATCTCAAGTCTAAGGACGACTTTTAAACCATTTTTGACATTTACTCACGACGAGGATCCAAAAGTAAATATTTGAAGGTGGGGTATCCAATATGCATCCCTTGTGAATACACATGAGTTTGGAGAGAACAATCCATATATTCAAAGAATATAACCAACACTCACATTTACCTTACATAACAATATTCCCATATTGTTAACTGACAATGGATATATTTAGAATGATAAATCATTCAAGGATTAAACATGCAAAATATAGAATAACAGTTATTATGTGATTGAAAAACAAATACTACCTCCGTCCCACATTAAGTGTCCAGTTTGACTTTTTCAAGTCTTTTTTCTTCATCTTTGACCTTAATTATTTCTTTTTATGTTAGATGGATACTTCGAGCAAAATATATGAATTGATAGAGTTTTGAATGTATTTTTCATTGGTATGATTTTCATTAAGTATTATATAACACAAACACAAATATTTACAGTCAAAGTTGATAAAAAAAGACCTCAAAGTAAAAACTATTTTACAATTCCAAATTATCTAAATACTAATAAACACAGATTTACATGAGACTACTAGGTGGTATCATTCCTATTTTTCGTCAAGATCATTCACAAATTTAGGAAATGCTAAAGCCTTTGTAAAGGGTTCAGCTAAGTTGTCATCTGTGTCAACTTTTTTTATCCTCACATCACCCATTTCTATGGTTTCTCAAAGATAGTTAACTTTTGCGCAAAAGTGTCTTGCACCTTTAGTAATTCCATGATCTTTCGCTATTGCTATGGCTCTAGTATTATCACAATACATATTTATGGGTTCTTCAATTGTGGGAACAACACCAAGCCCAGAAATGAATTTACGAATCCATACAGCCTCTTTCGATGCATCAAAAGCAGCAATATATTCAGCATCTATAGATGAGGTTGCAAAAATACTTTGCTTTATGCTTTTCCAGTCAACAACACCTCGGCCCAACACCATAAGTCATACGCTTACGATTCAACTACGAACTATGCTATTCTAGATAGTACACGGGGTGACCGAGTCTTTTTCTTAAACCTAACAATATCACCTCCGTAAACAAGAAACATATCCTTAGTATTGCGAAGATACTTCAGAATGTTCTTAACAGCAGTCCAGTGAGCATCACCTAGATTCTGTTGAAATCGTTTTGTTATGTTCTGAGCGAACGCAACATCAGGACGAGTACATCTCACAACATACATAATTGATCCAATAGCCGAAGCGTATGGGATATTTTGCATGCGCTGAATTTCAGCAGGTGTTGAAGCACCTTGAAATTTAATAAATTTAAGTTTTTCTTGCATTGGGATAGTGCCACGTTTAGAATTCTCCATATAAAATCTTTTCAAGATTTTCTCTATGTAAGCGCTTTGACATAAACCAATTAACCGCTTCGATCTATCTCGGTAGATATTGATTCCAAGGTAAGATTTTACATCTTGTAACATTAGAATATTGTTTCCCATGATTAATATGTCATCAACATACAAGATCAGGAAAGTGACATAACTCCCACTAGCTTTTACATATACACATGGCTCATCACGATTTTAATTGAATCCAAATTTCTTAATTTCATCATCA
>BQNB010086323.1:0-28227 GCA_026074375.1 Tanacetum coccineum | reverse complement strand
GATGATAAGGCAAAAAGGGATGGGCTTATGGACATTTACTAACTTGTCTTAGACAGCTAAGCTTGTAGAACTATTGTTTTGCCCTGTTTAAACAAGGTTATATAAGTTTTGTCATTTTTAAAATTTTTTAGCTTATCTACTGAACAGTGCGTTTTTTAATTGCTTATTAGGTGCTTATTATTGCTTTACTAATGTTATTATTCTTATTATGCTTACTTTTAAGTTTTAAGTAATTTTTCGTTCAAGTTTTAGAAAGTTAACGTTAGATTTTAGTATTTAAAATACTTATTGGTTTGCATAATTAGATGAGTTAATCTTTGCTTGCTTATTGCTTATTTAATGCTTTAATGATAGTTGACCATTTCTCTTTGAAAGAGTTAGCACCAAAACAGCCTTTATTATCTTTAAAATTTCTATTTAAAAGAACTTAAAGGGTTGTTTGGGTTAAAGAGACAAAATGGGTCAAAAATGGTAAAAACTCTTTTGGGTCATTAAGTAAAACTTGTTAAGTTGTATCTCTTCAAGCTTAATTATGCTACTTTTTCAAAAGATTTTTGATTCAAAGTTGTTTTTAAGCCTTACTTGTTTAGTCTTTGAAACTTTGTATAAGCTGTCTTGAACAGCTTATTTGGTTAAGCTGTCCCAAACCAACAATTTTAACTTTGGTTTGACTGTTTTTAAGTGTAAGTGTAGTTTGATAAGTTTACTTTAAGTTGTGCATTATTTTTAGATGGTTTAATTGTTTCTGCCCAATTTCATTAAGAGTTATTAGAAAACCAAAAACAGCCTTTTTAATTTGCTTTTTCTAGCTTATTTGTTTGTTCAAAATAGATTTTAGAAGTTGATAAGTGTGCATTAGTTTTAGATGGTTTAACTTGTTTCTGCCCAATTTCATTAAGTGTTTTAGAAAACCAAAAACAGCCTTTTTAGTTTGCTTTTTCTAGCTTATTTGTTTGTTCAAAATAGATTTTAGAAGTTCATAAATGTTCTATGATGCTCATGCTTGGACTGTTTTGCGGTTTTTAGACCAAAGGAATTCGTTTGTTAGCTTAATTTTAAGCTTAAAGGTAGCTACTTTCAAAAGTATAAACTGCTAAGTGTAAAAAAAAATTGATAACAACCATTTTCATAAGCCATAAAAATAGCTTATATGAGTTTCAAAATGCTTATTGATTGCTGAATGTTGTAGCTTTTTGAATAAGCTTTTTAGGGGTATAAGCTGTTTTCCTTTTGAAATCCATTTTGAGGCTTATTTTTAAGCTCAAAAGTCCTTATTTAGGGCTGCGAATGGGTCAGTTTTGACCCATTTTGGATTTTAGCTTAATTTGAGCTTGTTTGCTTATTTTCTCAGCCTATTTAGGGTTAGTTAGCTTATTAGGTAGTATTGTCATTCTGTTTTAGCTTAGTTAGTTTATTCTTAGCTTATTGAGCTTATTTAGTTTAAGCAAAATCTCAATAGTTAGCCATTTTAGTTTTTATGTTAAAAATTTAAGTTTGTCAGCTTCTAGGCTTATTGTAGGGCTTATTATTGCTTTTCATAGAAAATGTGCAGTTTTAAAAAAGCTTATTTTTGAGTGTTCTTTAAGTGTGTAAAAAAAGATTTATAAAAAGAGGAGGCCACGGGTGTCAAACCTGTGACCTCCCCTTTAGCATGCAAGCACCTCACAAACCCACACCATAAACACTGTGCTACATTAGCTCATCCGTTTTCTTTTGCTTTCATTTAGTACTTAAGCCCTTTTTAGCCTTTAAGCCCACAACCCACATTTAGCTTATTAACAGCTTATTAATAAGCTGTTTTCCAACTTTAGATTTTTCCTAGGTTCTTCATAGTGTAATTTATTTTCCTTGAAATTTTCATATTTTTTCATCATCATTTAATATTTTTAATAATTTATTTTTATTAAAACTGTTTTTAATTCGTTATAAACTAAATAAAAATCAAAAAAAATATTTTTATTTTTTAGAAAATTTTCTTTTATCATTTTCAACTTAGGAAAAATAGAAAAACCTTTTTAGGGTCGTTTTTTGCAAAAATTTAATTTTTAAAGAACGAGTTTTGAACCCCGTTCTCGTTTTCTCGTTTTAGAGCTCATTTTAATCCCGTTTTCACCCTAGTCTTTTTCATTCTTCATTATTAGTCACCTAGAGCAGATTAGAAGTAAAAAAATCTTTGTAGGGTCAATTTTTAAGAATTTAGGTTTTTGACCCCTTGTTCGAGGCTCGTGCTCACGTTTTTTATTTTATTTCAAAATTTTTAGGTTTTTCTTAATCGTTTTTGCATATTAGTAGATAATTTAGCTTTCTAATCTTCTCAATCATTAATATCATTCAAATTCTAACTTTCCGACTATACCGATTTTCAAGTCGAGCCTCGTTAGGGATAAACGACCCGGGAATATTCTATACTACTTCTCGGTTTCATTGATTATTTTTAGATTATACTTATTATATATATTTTATTATATATTATATATATAAAGGTGTTAGTTTAAATACTTAATCAATTTTTGGCGCCGTTGCCGGGGAGGCTGTGAGTCGATTATCCGTACTGTTTGAAACTTAGTTCTTGAAGATCCTTCATTCTTGAAGTTATTTTCTTTATAAAAAAATAAAAAAAAACCCTAAAAGTACAAAAATATTTTCATTTTCTTTTTAGTATAATTATCATTTAAAGAAAAACTAAAAAAAAAACCAAAAAGATAAAAACATTTCTTGGCTTCTTGTAAACGCGAATTTTCTTTTAAAATTTCATCAATCATATTTATCTTGACTAATAAATATGCCATCCTTCTTCTGCTTCACTTGTAATCCCAAGAAGAATGTAAGTTCTCCTATAGAACTCATCTGAAATTTCTCATGCATCAACTTTTCAAATGCAATGCATAGCTCCTTATTTGTTAAACCAAAGATGATATCATCCACATAAACTTGGACCAGCAAAATATCACCTTTGTGCCTTTTGATGAATAAGGTCTTGCCAATTTTCCCTCTTTAAAACCCATTGTCCAACAGATATATTGACAAGGTTTCATACCAAGCTCTAGGAGCTTGATGTAGTCTATACAGTGCTTTTTCAACCATGTATACTCTATCAGAAAGTCTGGATCTTCAAATCCTGGTGGTTGACATACATACACCTCTTCTTCAATCTTCCTATAGATAAAAGTACTTTTTCCATCCATTGGATACACCACAAAATCTTTAAATGAAGCATAAGCTAAAAATAGCCTAATTGCTTCAATTCTTACAACAAGGGCAAAGACTTCATCATAGTCAATCCCTTCTTCTTGTGTGTACCCTTGAGCAACCAATCTTTCTTTATTTCTTATCACAATTCCCCTTTCATCCTTTTTATTCTTGAAAACCCATTTACAGCCTATAGCCCTTTTTCCATTTGGTAAACCCACTAAAGTCCAAACTTCTTGTAACTTGATTTATAGAAGCTCTTCCTGTATAGCCTCTATCCAACTTGGATCTTTCAACGCATGAATTACCTTTTTGGGTTCTTCCTGTGATAAAAAGCAAGCAAACAAGCAGTTTTAAAGGTCTTTATGGTTTACTTTATGTTGAATAGTACTAAAAAACCCATGTTCCTCCAAATTCTTTAGCATCCTTCTTGTTTGTGTAGCTGATTGCAAATCTCCAATCACTTGATTAGGAGGATGATCTTTATGAATTCTTGTAGTTGGAATAGGACTGACTTGGATTGTTGTATCCAAATTGTTCATGTCAGCCTCTGCACCATCATCTTCATCATCTCTTGAGAGGTTAAATAAGCTATAATCTTCCAAATCATGCATATTTGGATCAAATGGAAGTTCAATGATTGTTTTTCCACCAATGACATTAACTTCATTTGTGCCAGCAGCATTAACATTGTTAGTGTTGTTAACATTATCTTCCTTCTCTTGATCATTACATTCACTTTCTTTTCTTGGATCTTCATCAACCTTCTTTCCATCATCACTTGAAGGTTTGGGTCTATCATCATGAGAACTCTTTGGATCTTGGGAAAATGGTAGATCAGCAGTCCATAATGGTAGCAAAATATAAATTTTGACAGGTTTTGTCTCCTTTCTAACTTGACCTGCATTATCACTTGCTTTTGTACCTGTAAAACCATTAGACTATGTACCTGTAACAATTGGCTCATAAATCATTGTTCTTGTTAGTGCATCAATATCAAATAGCCAATCTGGTCCACTACCTACAAATTAGGTGTTTCTCACTATAACCTAATATGCATGTTTTCTTTTATATCCTTGTTTTACTATTGAAATACTCTAAAGCTTTACTAATCAAAGAGTATCTGATAAAGTGTAGATTACAATATCTATTTATGCTTAAAATGGCCCAAAATAAACCAAAAGGATCAAAAAAATGGCAAAAAATGTGTTGTTATCTAAGTTTTATGTGTGCAGGTAGGATTTTGTCAAATTTCCATGGGAATTAGTCAAACAAACTCGAGAACGGTATGATGTGATCAAGATGCTAAAGATATCAAAGCCGAAGCACAGAGAGTTCATGCTCAGCCTATCTAAGTAATGCAAGAAACCACAGTCCATCCAAACCCCATTTTCATTGTTTTTAATAAACCACATGGCAAATATGCAATTTCCAAAGTTGTTTTATAAGCTGAAATAGTGCTTGCCCAAACACAAGGGCCAAAGATGTAATTGCTCCAAAAAGCCAAAAAAGCGCGGGTCATAGACCCGGGTCAAACTACCCATGATCCATCTCTCGTCCAATCAACAGCCAACCACCCCCCCCCACCTAAACCAATTCAACCCAGTCTTTACCCGCTTCCTAACCGAACCTTATACCCGACACCAGGTTACAGTTAATAACCCTTTTACAGTTACTGTGCATCATTTTTTCCCCAAATGAGATCAAATTTCACTCACACACACACGAACAACTCGAACACACATGAACCCTAGTTAATAATCCCCTCAACTCACCTAATTAACCATGGGGTTAAATAAACCCTCATCACAATCCTTTAACCCAGCCATCCACTTTCAATTTAAACCCTAAAACCAATTCCACCCTTGTCAAATGAAAGAAAGCGATTGGGTTTGATTTGTGACGTGTGGTGATTACATCACATATCTAACAACTCTTATGCCACATCATCGATCCGTTTATACTCACATTTAATCCTACGGCTTGCAAAGAGAGAGAAGAAATGGAGGGTCAAGATGAGTGAAGAAGGATCGAGAAGAAGGTGAATAGCTCGAGCTTCGGGTATAAATACCCCTCATTCCAGCACACGACGGGAGTAATTTTTGAGTGTTTTGTTTAGTTTTATTTTTTTTGTAATAGTTTAATTTTGTTGATTCCATTTTGAGTAGTTGTTTTATTTGTAATTTCACTTTCATGTTATTCATTTCAATTTGTAAGCAACTTTATTTCAGTCTTTAATAAAAGTATATTTCTTATTATTAGAGTCTTCAATTAATTGTCGAAAATTGTTGTTTATGTTTATCATTATGAAGGCTTGATACCATCTTTGGAATTGGATGGCTGCTATGGTATCAAGAGGGTGTTCTAGAGCTGTTGGTCAGCATAGGGTTAGATTAGGATTGTTGTTAATTCAATATGAGCTTATGTGAATAAGCCATAAGCTCAGAATAAGCTGTTAAGCATTTCCTTTTCTAGCTGGAAAGCTAAGGTACACCTACTTTGTTTTACATTTGTTCTTTTTCTTCTTAAGTAATAAGCTGTTAATTTCATTAGAATCAAATAAGCTGTTTGGATTTGCTTATTTGAATAAGCTTATTTCATTTAGTTTGAAATCTGTTAAGAGGAGTGGAAGTGTTTGCTTAGTTTGTTTAAAATAAAAGTTATAAGCTGATTAAGCTAGGAAAAAGCTTCTCAGCCCTTTTAAGCTTAACTAGCTTATTGAGAATAAGTAGAAAATAAGTATTTGAGATAAGTTGTCTTAGAGTTAAAGTTAATAAGCTGTTTATTATAAAAAAGGATGCTGGTTGTTGGTTGTTAGGTGCTTCAGGGGCCTGTTTTGTCCATTTTAATAGTTTCTGTTAGTTTAAATTTACACTGTTAGTCCTTGTTAGTTACTCTGTTAGTCCTTTTAATTTTCGTAATAAGTCCTTTGTTAGTTAATTGTTAGTCTAGTTAAATCCTTAGGTTAAGGGACTAAATCTGCCATTAGTTCAAACTTTGTGTTTTTAGTATAAAATCTAAATTTACCCCGCCTACCCTCTACTTTCGAAAATGATGCTTTCAGCCCATGTGTTTGTGTGGATTTAGTTTAAGTTTAATAAAATTAGTTTAATTAAATAAAATTAGTTTTTTTATTAGTTAAATTAGTTTTTTAATAAATAGTTTAAAATTAGGGCTTTTTAATAAAATTAATTTTCTGCATTATTTCTTTTTATAAAAAGTATTTTTTAGACTTTTTAGTTTAAGTCTTATATTTTTAAAAATTAATTTTCAAATTTAGTTTTTTTTTTAAACATTTAATTTTTAAACCTTTAGTTTTTTTAATTTTAACCTTTTAAATAGAAAAATAAGTAATAAAAATGTTTTTCTCATCTTTTTAAGTAATTTAGGATTAAGTTAGCTTAAAAAGTATTTTTCTTAATTTTTATCAATTTAATTTCTATTTTTTAGTATTTGAATTAGATTAAATAGTTTAAATTATAAAAAAAATCGAAAAAAAGCTTTTAAAAAAAATATTTTTCTTTTTTCTAAAATTTTCTTTAGCATTAATTTAGGTTTAGGAATCTAGTTTACATTTTTAAGTTTTAAATTGCATTTGTTTTCTTAAATGTCGCATTTTATTTTCGTAATTAGTTTAATTTGTTATTTAGTTGTTTAATTGTGCCTTTAATTTTAGTAGTATAATTAAATCAAAAATATCTCTTTTCCTATTCAAATCAGGATCCAAACTTAAACAGGGTTTCCATTGCACGAGTCATTGGGGAAACGACCCGGGTGATCATACTTGCCCGGTCAAACATACGTATTATATATATATATCTTTGTGAGTGGAATTGTCCAAGGGATACTTGGGGATTTCCTTAATTTCTCTATAAGTATATTATTTTATACGTGTGTAAAACTACGAATCAGTTTTTGGCGCCGTTGCCGGGGACTTGTGTAAGCAATTCTCTTGTTTCGAGTTTGTGATTTGGTTTGAAGATCCTTTCGTCCTCGAAAGTTAAATTTTTGTCATAAATCCTAAAAAAAAAAAAATCCAAAAAATTAATAAAATTATATAAAAAAATTAAGTTAAAAAAAAAAAAAAAAATATATTTTCTTTTCTTTTTAGTATAACGTAAAAAGATAAATAAAAAAAAAAAAAATAGAGAAAAATCAAAAATATAAAAAAATTGTCTTAATTCAGAAAAAAATTCACCAAGTTGGTACGAACACAACAAATAATATCTTCTATTGAGTTATTTTCATTTCAATTTCCGTGTGAACTGCATTGTTTCCAATTCGTAATCAAGAATTTAACACTTGGTTTTGTGTAACTACCAGTACGGCTCACTTGAAAATAGAATTTTCATGAAGGCTACGTGAAAGTAGTGATTATTTGGTTTAAGTCTCTTTCGTGTAACCGTTAAACTTTTTTTCATTTTTAAAAAAAAAAAAAAAAAAAAAAAAAAAAAAATTAGTGTAAAGTCTTGCTTTTTAATTGTTTAGTTTTCCTTTTTTTATGCGCACTCGTTCGCAATTTTCGTAGACGTCGTCTACAACAAGCTATTCGGAAATCCTATTGTTAAACAAACGTTGTTCCATGGCCGACAAATAGAACAATGGCCCAATTGTTACAAGCACCTATCGAAGGGTTATGTAGATGCTATAGTTGTTTCCACGATCAATGCTAACAATTTCGAAACTTATGTCAACGTTTAATCTATCTTGTGCATAGCAACAAATTTACGGGTAGACAGATCCTACATCACCTTCGATTTTTTAATAAGGTACTTCAACGTTAGACATCCAGAAGTCCGAATCACTTTCGATTAAGCTTTTGCTTTTTCTTTTTCTCTAGACGGTTGTATGCCCGAGATTGGTTAGACAAAGAACCATCAAGATCAATTCTCACTTGGGACGAACTTCGTTTCATAATCATTAAACCATAATTTCACTTCAAAACCACTTACTATGGATGAGTATCATTACTTTTTATCAAAAACCCAACGAGCCTTTAATGATGCATGGGATCGTTTTTAATGGACTCCTTCGTCAATGTCCTCACCATGGCTTTTCGAAATCAACAACTCGATACTTTTTACAACCTCTTTGAATTCAAACGATTCAAGATGCCTTAGATTCTGAGCCACGGTGGTAATTTCTTGGACAAAATGCACTCAAGAAGGATTAGCATTCAATTGAAAGCAAGTCAATAGTTCGGTTACTCAAGAAGTCGGGCTAATGATTTAAAGTGTGAGTACGGATGCTCTCTTTCTATATGGAAAGGCATGTCATCTGCCGATTGAGTTGGAACACAAAGCTTACTGGGCCCTTAAACATGCAAACTTTGATATCAAAACCGCAGGAGATCAACGCAAAGTTCAACTCAATGAATTAAGTGAACTGCATGATCAAGCCTATGAAAATTCTTTAATTTACAAAGAGAAAACTAAGAGGATCCATGATGCAAAGATCAAAAACCGCGTTTTCAACGTCATTGATCAAGTACTCCTCTTTAACTCAAGATTGAAAATTTTCTCCGGCAAGTTAAAATCCCGCTGGTCAGGACCATTTACCATTGTTCAAGTATTTCCATATGGCACCGTTGAGTTATCCCAAAACTCCAGGCTAAATTTCAAAGTAAATGGTCATCGTCTCAAGCACTACTTTGGAGGGGATATCCCTGCTATGGATATCCCGGATCTCCAAACCCTCCTTAAGAACAACTGAATTCAGGGAATTAGGTCAAGCTAAGTGACCAAAAACAAGTGCTTCGTGGGAGGCACCCCATGCTTATCCTAGTTCATCAGTAGTAGTAGTTAGCTTAGTAGTAATGAATAAGTGTTTTGTTGTTGTGAGGAAGCTCGCCTCTTCCATTATCCGTGTTTTTGTATTTTGTGGTTTATTGTCCAGGATGTCCCGGATTGTGAAGCCTCTCATGCTCAAAGTTTTGTCCATTGATCAATCGAGCTTCAAATCCTCAGCTTCAATTGGGAATCCGATATCCAAATCTAATCGACTAATGTTTATCTTTAAGCATAATTCATAAACGGCTTAGGATTTGCGTAGAAACCCTTCGTAAAATATCGAGGACGATGTTTAGTTCTAGTATGGGGGGATCTTTCGATTTGATTTTGCCTGCAGCTGTTGTTTTCACGTAAGCCCGTTTTTACCACCAAAATTTTTTTAAAATACCAAAAAAAATGAAAAAATTTTAAAAAATTTCAAAAATAAAATAAGTGTTTTGTCACAATTCTGACTTTCCCATTGGGTAGATTAAGAATAAATTTTGACCCGATCGAGCGTGTTGAGCTCTAGCTTGTGCCTTAACTTTTAGACTAAGCGTTCGCGAAATCTCGCGAAGAACGAAAAATGATAGTGTTAAGTAGAAGTTGGATGCTAAGCAAGGATTATTTGGAAATCCTACAAGCCCATAAGTATAATTTGTCGCTTTTTCTCCCATAAGCTCTTAATTAGACTAATATTACGTGCTACTTTTGGAAATTAAACTTAAATCGACAATTTTTGAAAATTGAAATGTATCAATCTTAGTCTTAGTTCAAATTTATACTTAAATTTTTCAAAAAGAAGCATTTTCTATATATCGCAAAATGAAGTGAAAAAAAAATGAGAAAATGAAATGAAAAATTAAAAAAAATTAAAAAAAAGGCAATTATATAAGTGGTGGGCTAATAAAAGGTTTACTGCATCTTGCTGGATCACAACCGATGTTGTAGTCTTCAAAAAGAAAGCCCATAGTAAGAATAATAATCCGACACCGATAAAAGTTTGCTGCATCTTGCCGGCTCACAACCGATGTTGCAGCCTTCTAAAAGGTCGATGGTTACAATTGCATCAAAAGTTATGTTAATGTTAAGTATGAATGAATAAATATATGGAAAACCTTTTTTTCTTAAATTTAAATATGCTTTTGAACTTAGACTATTTCATGATTACATTAATAAGATATGTCTAAACGAGAAACCTAAGAGTTTTTGAAACCCCAAAGGTTCCTGAGTCCCGATACTAAGTCTTTGTGGGTGGCAAAGACTGGGTCACTTAGGCCATGATGAGGTTGGGATGTTCGAGACGAAAGTCGCTACAATGGATGATCTCGCCTTTAAACTCAAATATTCTCGGGTGAACGTGAAGCATAGAATTTTGCATAAAAACCGTTGATTCATGGTTGAAATTCGAAATAACACAGTCACCTTAATATAATAATTGCCGGGAGTGAAAAGTTTACAAGTTATAAATATGAGTAGTGTTAGCATCTATACTTGTACTTAACAATGATTTTGTTTTAAGCTTGGTTTGGAATAAGTGAAAAGTCAGGAACGACGAATTTATCCGTTTTGGGGCATTTTAGGATTGAAATGCATCTTGTTCTATGATCCCAAATGTCAATAACGAAAGTCAGATAAGTTAGCTAGTTGCTTAAAATGAAAAGTACAAAAAAATGAGAAAAATGAAAAAATCCAAAAATATTAGTGTTAGTTAATGTATATATTTTTAAAAGTGGTAAAAACGGGGCTTGTCGAAGCTATTGATTCTTTATTTTCCCTTGACAAACACTTAGCTACTTTTCGAGGTTATTAGTCGAGGGGGATCGAGAGTCTTAGTTTTCTAAGTGCTTACTTCATAGCATTGCGTGAGGACACGCAACGGTTTAGTATGGGGGATTTTGGTGTGTGTTTAAATACACATACCTTTTACCTTTAAAATCGACCCTAAACGACCAAAAACGCACATAAAATGCCACATATATGCCTGTTTTTGTGTTTATGATGTGCAGGTACCGGATATTCACTAAAGGACAAAAACGAAGCTAAGCCGGACAAAACCGAGCACGGAATGGTAAAACGTGGAAAAGTCAAAGTCAAAGTCAACCCAGAAAAGTCAACAGTCAACACCGGGCCCGGCATCGAAGAAATAGTTAATGGGCCAACCCACACCCATCTAATGGGCTGGGAAAGCCCATTAAGCTATTAATACCAAGATTTAAGCCCAATACAAAGTTGAGGGGCTGAAATTGCCAACCCCTCAAAATTGAACACATAAGGACCATACGGGTAATGGTGTGATACACATTTAGGGGCCTCTTTTGCCATTTCCAAAACCTTTATCAACCACAAGGACGAATCATGCAATATCTTTATACAACTTGAGGGACCTAACCTGCCAAGTCCTCAAACCTTCACAAATAACAGCCCCGTAACCAAATTTCCCGCCAAAACACACTCACACAAAGTGTGTGTTCTGTCCCACTGTTTAATTGTCTCCTCCCTTTCACTTCCTTCCAAAAAACCTTTCCCCAAACATAAACCCCACACCCCACATATCAATGCCACTTTGGCAATCCCTCAAGTTCTCATTCGTCAATGGTAAAGGACAAAAATGGACGATTGAGATCTCTTTGACTTGGGCATCACTCAAGATGGATGGCTATGATGAGTTTGACTTCCTCTCACACAAGAAACACAAGCTGCATACATCTCACAGAAGTAGCACAAAGGGAGTGGAAGGCATAGTTGATAGTCTTAATATAAATTAGAGGTCTTTATAAGCCATGAGACACAATATATAATACAAATTTTTAGCGTAAGTCTTACATAGTTTCTGTTTTCTTTAAGTTATTATCATTTTAATTCCAGCCTTGTACCGTTCTTAATGTTTAATGAAAATATTTGAATGATTTTTCGTATTAGCTCTTTGCTTTTAAGTCTTGTTATGTTTCAAAAGCTACTATAAGCTCTCATTTAAGCTCTTTTATAAATTGCTTTTCATAAAAGTTAACTTAGATATATTAAACAGTAAAGAAAAAAAATCAAAAAAAATACTCTCTCAAATTACCAAAGCTTGAATTGGATGATAAGCCAAAAAGGGATGGGCTTATGGACACTTACTAGCTTGTCTTTGACAAGCTAGAGCTTGTAGAACTTTGTTTTGCCCTGTTTAAGCAAGGGTTGTGTAAGTTTCTCATTTTTAATTTTTTTTAGCTTATCTACTGTAGCAGTGCTTATTTATTGCTTATTAGTGCTTATTATTGCTTACTAATGTTTATTATTGCTTATTATGCTTACTTTCAAGTTTTTAAGTCATTCGTTCAAGTTTTAGAAAGTTACTGTTAGATTTAGTATTTAAAACAGCTTATTGTGTTTTGCTTAATTAGAGTGCTTATCTTTGCTTGCTTATTGCTTATTAATGCTTATTAATGTTAGTTGACCATTTCTCTTTGAAAGAGTTAGCCCAAAACAACCTTTTTATCTTTAAAATTCGATTTTAAGAACTTAAAGGGGTGTTTGGGTTAAGAGACAAAATGGGTCAAAAATGGTTAAAAACTCTTTTGGGTCATTAAGTCAACTTTGTTAAGTTGTATCTTAGCTTATTTAAGCTATTTTCAAAAGATTTTTGGTTCATAAGTTTGTTTTTAAGCCTTACTTGTTTAGTCTTTGAAACTGTGTGTATAAGCTGTCTTGAACAGCTTATTTGGTTAAGCTGTCCAAACCAAGCATTTAAGCTTTGGTTTGGACTTGTTTTTAAGGTGTTAGTGTAGTTGATAAGTTTTCTTTAAGTGTGCATTAGTTTTAGATGGTTTAACTTGTTTCTGCCCAATTTCATTAAGTGTTTTAGAAAACCAAAAACAGCCTTTTTAATTTGCTTTTTCTAGCTTATTTGTTTGTTCAAAATAGATTTTAGAAGTTGATAAGTGTTCTATGATGCTCATGCTTGGACTGTTTTGAGGTTTTTAGACCAAAGGAATTCGTTTGTTAGCTTAATTTTAAGCTCAAAGGTAGCTACTTTCAAAAGTATAAACTGCTAAGTGTAAAAAAAAAATTGATAACAGCCATTTTCATAAGCCTTTAAAATAGCTTATATGAGTTTCAAAATGCTTATTGATTGCTGAATGTTGTAGCTTTTTGACTAAGCTTTTTAGGGGTATAAGCTGTTTTCCTTTTGAAATCCATTTTGAGGCTTATTTTTAAGCTCAAAAGTCCTTATTTAGGGCTGCAAATGGGTCAGTTTTGACCCATTTTGGATTTTAGCTTAATTTGAGCTTGTTTGCTTATTTTCTCAGCCTATTTAGGGTTAGTTAGCTTATTAGGTAGTATTGCCATTCTGTTTTAGCTTAGTTAGTTTATTCTTAGCTTATTGAGCTTATTTAGTTTAAGCAAAATCTCAACAGTTAGCCATTTTAGTTTTTATGTTAAAAATTTAAGTTTGTCAGCTTCTAGGCTTATTGTAGGGCTTATTATTGCTTTTCATAGAAAATGTGCAGTTTTAATAAAGCTTATTTTTGAGTGTTCTTTAAGTGTGTAAAAAAAGATTTATAAAAAGAGGAGGCCACAGGGGTCGAACCTGTGACCTCCCCTTTAGCATGCAAGCACCTCACAAACCCACACCATAACCACTCTGCTACATTAGCTCATCCGTTTTCTTTTGCTTTCATTTAGTACTTAGGCCCTTTCCAGCCTTTAAGCCCACATCCCACATTTAACTTATTAACAGCTTATTAATAAGTTGTTTTTCCAACTTTAGATTTTCCTAGGTTCTTCATAGTGTAATTTATTTTCCTTGAAATTTTCATAATTTTTCATTATCATTTAATATATTTAATCATTTATTTTTATTAAAACTGTTTTTAATTCGTTATAAATTAAATAAAAATCAAAAAAAATATTTTTATTTTTTAGAAAATTTTCTTTTATCATTTTCAACTTAGGAAAAATAGAAAAACTTTTTTAGGGTCGTTTTTGCAAAAAAATTAATTTTTAAAGAACGGGTTTTGAACCCCATTATCGTTTTCTCGTTTTAGAGCTCATTTTAATCCCGTTTTCACCCTAGTCTTTTTCATTCTTCATTATTAGTCACCTAGAGTAGATTAGAAGTAAAAAAATCTTTGTAGGGTCAATTTTTAAGAATTTAGGTTTTTGACCCCTTGTTCAGGGCTCGTGCTCTCGGTTTTTTGTTTTATTTCAAAACTTTTAGGTTTTTCTTAATCGTTTTTGAATATTAGTAGATAACTTAGCTTTCTAATCCTCTCAATCATTAATATCATTCAAATTCCAACTTTCCGACTGTACCAATTTTCAAGTCCAGCCTCGTAAGGGATAAACGACCCAGGAATATTCTATACTACTTCTCGGTTTCATTGATTATTTTTAGATTATACTTATTATATATATATTTCATTATATATTATATATATAAAGGTGTTAGTTTAAATACTTAATCAATCACTTTTCACAGCATGAAGATGTGAAACCTTTGGACTGACTTGGTATTTAGCACAAGCACACACTGCAAACATGATGTCAGGTCTTGAAGATGTAAGAAGATAATTCAGTAAACCAATCATTTACCTATACATATGAACATTCACTTCTTCAGCATCCTCATCCTTGAGTAAATGCTTTTGAGTTTCCATTGGTGTGCGTGCAGTCTTGACTTCTGTAAACTCAAATTTCTTTAAAATTTCATCAACATATTTATCTTGACTAATAAATATGCCATCCTTCTTCTGCTTCACTTGTAATCCCAAGAAGAATGTAAGTTCTCCTATAGAACTCATCTGAAATTTCTCATGCATCAACTTTTCAAATGCAATGCATAGCTCCTTATTTGTTAAACCAAAGATGATATCATCCACATAAACTTGGACCAGCAAAATATCACCTTTGTGCCTTTTGATGAATAAGGTCTTGCCAATTTTCCCTCTTTAAAACCCATTGTCCAACAGATATATTGACAAGGTTTCATACCAAGCTCTAGGAGCTTGATGTAGTCTATACAGTGCTTTTTCAACCATGTATACTCTATCAGAAAGTCTGGATCTTCAAATCCTGGTGGTTGACATACATACACCTCTTCTTCAATCTTCCTATAGATAAAAGTACTTTTTCCATCCATTTGATACACCACAAAATCTTTAAATGAAGCATAAGCTAAAAATAGCCTAATTGCTTCAATTCTTACAACATGGGCAAAGACTTAATCATAGTCAATCCCTTCTTCTTATGTGCATCCTTGATCAACCAATCTTGCTTTATTTCTTAACACAATTCCCCTTTCATCCTTTTTATTCTTGAAAACCTATTTAGAGCCTATAGCACTTTTTCTATTTGGTAAACCCTAAAGTCCAAGCTTCTTGTAACGTGATTTATAGATGCTCTTACCTGTAATAGCCTCTTTCCCTACTTGGATCTTCAACGCATGAATTCCTTTTTGGGTTCTCTCCTGTGATTAAAAGCAAGAAAACAAGCTGTTTTTAAGGTCTTTATGGTTTACATTATGTGGGAAGTACTAAAAAAACATGTTCTCCAATTCTTTTGCATCCGTTCTTGTTGTGTAGCTGATTGCAAATCTCCAATCACTGTTTAGGAGGATGTTCTTTATGGAATTCTATTTAAGTTGGAATAGGACTGACTTGGATTGTTGTATCCAATATTGTTCTGTCATGCCTCTGCCCACTCATCTTCATTCATCCTTGAGAGGGTTTAAATAAGCTATAATCTTCCAAATCATGCATAATTTGGATCAAATGGATGTTCATATGATTGTTTTTCACCAATGACATTAACTTCATTGTGCCAGCAGCAATTATCATTGTTAGTGCTGTTAAATTAACTTCCTTCTCTTGATCATTACATTCACTTTCTTTTCTTGGATCTTCATCAACTTCTTACTCATCACTTTGAAAGTTTGGGTCTATATCATGAGATCTCTTTGGATCTTTGGGAAAACATGGAGATCAGCGTCACCATTTGTAGCAAAATATAAATTTTGACAGGTTTGTCTCTCTTTCTAACTGGACCTGCCTGTATCTCTTGGTCTTTTGTACCTGTAAACCATTAGACTTTGTACTGTAACAATTGGCTCATAAATCATTGTTCCTTGTTAGTTGCATCAATATCAAAATAGCCAATCTGGTCCACTTAACGTACAACATTAGGTTATTGAGCCCGATTCCCGATAATATTCTGTTACAACGTTAACTAATTAAAGACCGAAGCTCCATCGTAGAGTAACCGAGCTTCCTTGTTCGACTCAATAAATTGAGGCTAACACAGAGCTAGTTTTCTGAAACCTTGATTTCGAAGAAACAAACTAGATCCAACTCTCTGTTCATTCCCTATATCAAAAACCATGGATCTAGAAAATACCCAAAACAATTCTCTTGCAAAACTGCCACTTCTCAAGCAAGGTGAATAAGACACATGGAGACTCAGAATAGAGTCATATATTCAACTTCAAGATTATGCTCTTTGGAAGATCATAGAGGAAGGCAACTCTTTCAAGCCAGTAGCTCGAACCACTACAAACGAAGATGGTACATCTACTACAACAATACCTAGTGCTGTTACTGCTGAACAGAAGATCCTAAAGAAGACTGATCTTAAAGCCCGAAGCATCCTGATGATGACACTTCTAGGTGAGCATCTACTTACTTTTAATAAACACAAGGACGCCAAGTCTTTATTTGAAGCCATAGAAGCAAGATTTAGTGGTAATAAAGCCACCAAGAAGACTCAAAAGACACTGAATTTCGTCTACATACTTTGGAAGTTACGAAGATCGAGTGAGTCACTTGACTCTATCTTTAACAGGCTTTAGAAAATTGTAAGCCAGTTAACTATTTTAGGTGAAATCATCACTCCAGAAGAACTTAACCTGAAATTCTTAAGAAGTCTTCCTACTGAATGGGGTATGCATGTTGTGGTCTGAAATTCTTAAAGAAGATGTATGATACTGCTATGTTAGTATTGCTGTTGTATTTTCTATGTTTTAGTTTAACATTTGTAGGTTATAAAAAGATGTTTAGTTGGATTTAAGGGGAGGACTTTGATGATAGAATGGATGGTTTTTTTAGTGTTGGTTTTACAACCACACAACAAATGGTCATCAATTCACCATGCTTAACAAGCATAAGAAATGGCTAGTCCATAAGCAAACGGTTTGTGGTAAAGACTTTTCAAATTCGTTTATGGTTGACAATTTACCAAAAATTGTAGGATTCTCAACTCACCTTACTTCATGGTTAAGAGTTGGCTAGTACAGGATCAAACAATTCTTGGTAAAGACTAATCAAATCTGTTGATAGCTGATAGTTTGCTAAAAACTATATGGTTATCAATGCACCATATTTTTGCAATAAAGCATTGGCTATTCCAGGGCAAACGACAACTGGTAAAGAATCATCAAATCCGTTTATGGCTGGTAGTTTGCCAAAAACTATAAGTCCAATGATCCACCTCTCTCAAAAGGTTACACACTTGGAAGTGGAGAGGACAGTCTGAAACTTATAGAATTGATGGATTTGTGTACCAAATTGATTGATAAAGTTACCATTTTGGAAAATGCTCTTAAACAGTCTAAGGAGTCTCATGCTCAGACTCTAACAATGTTGATGAAGAAAGTCAAAAGATTGGAAGACAAGCTCAAGTTATGATTTCAGATGCAGAAGAGTATTTGATTTCAGAGGATCCTGTCAAACAGGGGAGGATGGAAGAAACAGAAAATGCATGAGTGGAGTATGACAAACTTCAAAGGTATGAACATGGAAGAAACAGAAAATGCATGAGTGGAGTATGACAAACTTCAAAGGTATGAACTATGAGCAGGTCTATATTTGAAGAAGAGTACAGGAAGTTATGCTTGGTGTTAATACTGCTAGGTATAAGCTTAATACTGCTAGTGTTAAGTTTGTACTGCTGGAGATATATTTCTACTGATGAGAGAAGCTAGTACTGTTAGGTTCAAGTTAGTACTGCTAGACCAAACTTAGTACTGCTAAGTGACCGTTAGTACTGTTTGAGCCATAACAAAATTAATTTAAGAGCCGTTGAGATATTTTTGCCAACAACCTAGCTTATAAGGTTTCATGATAAGCTCAAATCTTTTACTTCTCACAAAATTCCAGATTATTAATCAACTTTTCATTCATCAAAATGGAAAATTTGGAGTTTTGCGACAAACATAATATTGTAAATTGGGAATATATCTTGCTGGGAATGACAGAAGCAAAAGATTCTGAAGTCTGCAAGATTACAAGAGCAGATGGAAGTTCAAGCTTTCATGGAGATATTCAAGCATTGTTAAGAAGACTTGATAGACAAGATTTAAGTCAACTCTACAACTTGGTTCAAGAAAGATTTAAATATCATCCACTTGAGGGTCATGATTTAGATCTATGGGGAGATCTTAGGATGATATTTGATCCGAATGAATAAGATGACATATGGTTGAACCAAAAGTATTGGGAGTTACTGAGATGGAAATTGCATGAATACAGTGGTGTTCACTATTTATTCTTAGATGGTACATCAATACAGATCAACATGTTAGTAGAAAAGAAGTATCCAATGAAGAAGGAAATCTTGGAGAAGATGATCAACTTGAAGATTGAAGCAGAAGAAGAAAGTACTATGACACACGAGCTTATAAAGTTTATCAAATCTCAGATTGCAGAACATAGTTAGTTATGAAGAATTTTTAAAAGTTAACAGGAAAGGAAGCTAAAGTGTTTGAAAGAATCCTCTCAAAATCAAAGAGCTTTAATTCAAGAAACTTAAGATTTGAAGGTAAATCATAAGTTTAGAGGAGGCTTGTTGGGAATTAAAGAGCTTCTACAAGATAATGTTGCTGAAGGACTTAATACTGCTAGTAGTAATAGTTGCTAGTTATAGTTAGTACTGTTAGTACAATGTTAGTACTGTCAGTATATAGTTAGTATTGTTAGTTAGTATATTAGTGCTGCTTATGAGATATGTATGAGATAAATTAGGAATAGATATGCATGATCTCTACATAATCTCCTAACGCGTTTTGTAAGCCCATTAGGGTTTTCCTTAGTGTATAAAAGGAACCCTATGGCATAGTTAGACATATCTCTTTTTCATATACTTTCATAGTCGTCCAATTCATATAATAGTTAGAGTCTTTCATTGTAAGGCAAAACATATAGTTGTTTTGTGGTTTGTTCAATATATTGAAAGCTTTGTGAAAGTTTTGTGTTCATTGTTTGATTGTTTCTTCTGAGTATATAAAGATTAATTCCGCATAGTCTTTATATATACACCACAAGGTTTCTAATCTAGTTGTTTAGATTTATCTAAGCTAATAAAAGATCCATTCAATTGGAACCAACAAGTGGTATCAGAGCGGGTGTTCTGAAACCTTGATTTAGAAGAAACAAACTAGATCCATCTCTCTGTTCATTCCCTATATCAAAAACCATGGATCTAGAAAATACCCAAAACAATTCTCTTGCAAAACTGCCACTTCTCAAGCAAGGTGAATATGACACATGGAGACTCAGAATAGAGTCATATATTCAACTTCAAGATTATGCTCTCTGGGAGATCATAGAGGAAGGCAACTCTTTCAAGCCAGTAGCTCGAACCACTACAAACGAAGATGGTACATCTACTACAACAATACCTGGTGCTGTTACTGCTGAACAGAAGATCCTAAAGAAGAATGATCTTAAAGCCCGAAGCATCCTGATGATGACACTTCCAAGTGAGCATCTACTTACTTTCAATAAACACAAGGATGCCAAGTCTTTATTTGAAGCCATAGAAGCAAGATTTGGTGGTAATGAAGCCACCAAGAAGACTCAAAAGACACTCTTAAAGCAGATGTATGAAACCTTCAATGCTTCTAGCTCAGAGTCACTTGACTCTATCTTTAACAGGCTTCAGAAAATTGTAAGCCAGTTAACTATCTTAGGTGAAATCATCACTCCAGAAGAACTTAACCTGAAATTCTTAAGAAGTCTTCCTACTGAATGGGGTATGCATGTTGTGGTCTGGAGGAACAAATCAGATCTGGGCTCAATAAGTTTTGATGATCTTTACAACAATTTTAAGATTGTTGAACCAAAAGTCAAAAGAAGTGTAACCTCTAGCTCAAACTCTGGCTCTTAGAATTTGGCCTTTGTCTGAGGTCATAGCAGTACAAATGATGTTAATACTGCTAATGTTCATGTTAGTACTGGTAGTACTCCTGTTAGTACTGCTAGCACTAATAATAGTACTGCTTGTCTCAGTGATGCCACATTATATGCTTATCTGGACACTCAACCCAATGGGTCTCAAGTTGTTCATGAAGACCTAGAGCAAATCCATGAAGATAATCTTGATGAAATAGATTTAAAGTGGCAATTGGCATTGCTAAGTATGAAAGCAAGAAAGTTTTATCAGAGAACTGGTATAAAGATTATCATTAATGGAAGTGATACTGCTAGTTATGACAAGAAAAAAGGTGGAATGTTTCAATTGTCATAAGTTAGCACATTTTGCTAGAGAGTGCAGAAATCCTAGGAGTCAAGAGAACAGGAACAGAAGTCAAGATAGCTCAAGAAGAACAATAAATGTGGAAGAATCTTCTTCCAAGGCTATGTTAGCTATAGATAGGACTGGATTTGATTGGAGTTACATGGCAGATGAGGAGTTACGGCTTTCTCTGACTCTGAGGTATAAAATAACAAAACTTGCTCTAAAACTTGTCTTAAAAAATTTGAAGATCTTAAGTCTAGGTATGATAAGTTGAGAATAGAGTTTAATAAGTCTGAATCTGATTTAGATAGCTATAAAAAGGGTTTAGCTTCAGTAGAAAAACAACTAGTCTTTTATAATAAAAATGAAAGTATGCTTTGTGATCAGATTGTTGTTCTTAAAAGAGATGCTTCATTTAATGAATTAGATATAAATGGTCTTAAGAAACAGGTAGAAAGACTTAAGAAAGAAAAAGAGGATAATCAGTTTAAAATTGACAACTTTGAAAATGCCTCTAAAAGTTTGGATCAATTGATTGGAAATCAAATATCTGATAACAATAAAAAGGGTACAGGATATAATGCAGATCCCCCTCCACTTACAGGCTTGTTTGCACCTCCTAGTATTGATTTATCAAACTCAGGACTTGAGAAATTTAAATAGCCTGAAAGAAGTTAAGAAAACTTCAGATGTTCCAATAATTGAAGATTGGATTTCTGATTGTTATGAAGATGAGACTGTTGTGTTAGAATCTCTTAATGTTCAAAAACCTAAGCAAGCTGATCAACCTAGGAAAGTTAGTCAAAACCCTAGGAACAACAATACAAGATGGAATACACCAAAAGCTTGTTTTGTGTGTGGGAGTTTTAGCCATCTAATTAAAGACTGTGATTTTCATGATAAAAGGATCGTACAAAAACTTGTTTTGAATAATGTGAAAAAGGGAACTGGTCAAAGAGAAGTTAGTCCAGTTTGGACTAATGCAATGAGGGTCAATCATCAAATTTTTTTAAAATTCTAGAAGGAATTTTGCTCCAACAGCAGTTTTAACCAAGTCTAGCTTAGTACCATTTAGTACTGCTAGGAAAAACATTTCAAGAACAACAACACCAGTTAGTGCTGCTAGGCCTTTTAATACTGCTGTACACAAACCCTTTGTAAATATTGCCAAAACAAGGACAAATGCTTTTCAAAAGTCAGATTCATCATTAAGAAGACCTTTTTACCAACAAACAGTACTTAAAAATAGAATGACAAGTGCTGTTGGGGAACAAGGGATTAATGCTGTTAAGCCTACAAAATACTGGGCATGGAGACCTAACGTAAAGATGATAAATCATGTCTACAAGAATACTGGATCATGTATTTGTAAGCAATTTAACTATATTGATCCAACAGGTAGAAACAAGTCAGTAATGGCTTGGGTTCCCAAGAGAAATTAATTCTCTTATGCCAAGTATAATTAGTTCTGCTAATTATACTTGATGCTGCTATGTTAGTTCTGTTATTTTATTTTCTATGTTTTAGACTAACATTTGCAGGTTATAAAAAGAAGTATAGTTGGATTTGAGGGGAGGACTTTGATGAGAACTTTGATGATAGAATGGATGATCTTTTAGTGTAGATTTTACAACCACACAACAAATGGTCATCAATTCACCATGCTTAACAGGCATAAGAACTGGCTAGTCCATAAGCAAATGGATTTTGGTAAAGACTTTTCAAATCCGTTTATGGTTGACAATTTACCAAAAATTGTATGGTTCTCAACTCTCCTTGCTTCACAGCAAATAGTTGGCTAGTCCAGGATCAAACAGTTCTTGGTAAAGACTAATCAAATCTGTTGATAGCTGATAGTTTGCTAAAAACTGTATGGTTATCAATGCACCATGTTTTTGCAATGAAGTATTGGCTATTCCAGGGCAAACGAAAACTGGTAAAGAATCATCAAATCCATTTATGGCTGGTAGTTTGCCAAAAACTATAAGTCCAATGATCCACCTCTCTCAAAAGGTTACACACTTGGAAGTGGAGAGGACAGTCTGAAACTTATATAATTGATGGATTTGTGTACCAAATTGATTGATAAAGTCACCATTTTGGAAAATTCTCTTAAACAGTCTAAGGAGACTCACGTTCAGACTCTAACAATGTAGATGAAGAAAGTTAAAAGATTGGAAGACAAGCTCAAGTTATTATTTCAGATGCAGAAGAGTATTTGATTTTAGAGGATCCTGTCAAACAAGGGAGGATGGAAGAAACAAAAAATTCATGAGTGGAGTATGACAAACTTCAAAGGTATGACCTATGAGCAGATCTATATTTGAAGAAGAGTACATGAAGTTATGCTTGGAGCTAATACTGCTAGGTATAAGCTTAATATTTCTAGTTGATAAGTGTAAAATACACATATCCATTTATGCTTAAAATAGCCCAATTAAACCCAAAACAGACCAAAAATGGCAACAATATGCTTGTTTTTGTGTTTTGTGTGTGCAGGTATGGATATATCAAAAATCACAAGAAAACCGTCAAAAACGGGCAAGCACGGACACGAGAACGAAAGAGTGTACAAAAGCCGAAAGCAAAGCCTAGAAAAGTCAACCTCTAGTCAATCTTGGTCAATAGAAGTCAATCACAAAGGACAAAATCCAAAATAATCCACTTTAGTCCTCCAAGTTTCAGAAAAGTCCACAAATGGTCCCTAAGCCTAAATGGGCCTCACCCGGATCCAAAAGCCCAATAACCCAAAGCCCATTTACCTTTTATCAAACCACAGGGACCATTCTTGCTGTTTCCTAAACTCCTTTTACACTACACCTTTTATAAATAAAGAGAGGGACCGAAATTGCAATTTGCCCAAAGTTTAAAAATATTTAGCCCGTTTTCAGTTGTAAAAAGGCGCCAATGGCGAAAGTACTATTCACATTCTTCCTCCTTTTACCAAGCTGTCAAATCAAGGGGCAAATTGAAATTAAAGGGTACGGAGGTCTATTCAAGAGGTCTACAATGAAATGGCAAGGCTAAATCAGTCTAATCACTAGCTCTTATTAGCTCACTCTCATGATCAAGCCACGTTAGAGCAAGGAAAGCACACAAGGATGTGGGTTTTGCACTAAATGCTCTCACACAACTAGCACAAGCTGTCACATCAAAGAATGACAGCTTGGCAATCCGTGTGAGTGTGCATTTGATCCAACGGCTCAAACTTATGATCCAATGATTGAAGAAAATGAATGGTAAAGATTCAGAGGAGCGTGTGCATCAAGAGAGACTAGAACCTTCTTTGGCTGGCTATAAAAAGGCCACACCATCACACACACACCATCTTTCTTTTTTCTAGTTTTTAGCCTAGTGTAGCTTTTAAAGCTTAATGTAATTTTGATTTAAAATCAGTTGTAATTTCTTTTTAAGTAATGTAATTCAGTTTTTATTAATGAAATTTAGTTTAATTTTGTTATAAGCTCTCTTTTCTTTCAACTCATAAGCTCTCTCAATCAGCCAAACTGTTTTAATAAGCTAATAAGCTCATATTAAGCTATCAAGAGTCTATAAGCTCTTGATTTGAGCTTAACCAATCTTAATATACCTTAACTTTAAAATCAGAAGTTAACTACCTTTGCTTTTGGACTTGTGAATTCTTGGAAGGGAGATCTAAAATGGAAGGATCTCCAAGGACTTTTACCCTGGCTTATTTATAAGCTAGGGAGCTGGTAGATAAGCTCATTTTGAGCATAAGCTTCTGTTTGAGCTGAAGCTTTTTGTAAGTTTTCCTTTAAATTTCTTTTGCCTTTAAAGTTTAGCTTAAATAGTGTTAGATTGTTTATTAGCTTGCTTTGCTTATTAGCTTAATCTGTCTGCTTATTATTGCTTATTTGTGTTTCATCTAGCTTATTAATCTTATTAGTTTATCTGTTTTTGTTTATAATAGTTTAGATCATAGTTTTATAAATAATTTGTCATAAAACCATAAAAGACCAAAAATACAAGAGCATTAGTGTAGATCTTAGGTTTTTGCTTAATCCTGTTGATAGATCATGTTAATTAAGTTTGTTATAAGCTAGTTAATATCTGGTTTTGTAGCTTTAATAAGTAGATTTAATTTTTCATAGTTTTTCAAATCTGTCATAGAAGAAAAGGGGTGTTTGGATTAAGCTACTTTGACCTCAAATAGTCAAAGTGATCTTAAGTGTTTGATTAGGTCAGTTTTAATTTCATTTAAAATCAGTAGTTAAAAAGTTTTTTATAGGTTAAATTTTGAAAATGAAAAAGTTATGGCTTATTTTAAAAGGTTCAGCACCAGGGCACTTTAAAGCTTAAGCTAGGATTGCTTATTTTTGAGTTAGGTCCTCTAGGCTTTGGTTTGTGTTTATCCACACTTTAAGAGAGTGTTTAGTGCAGCACCAAACCTCAAGGGAGCCTGCACTTTGGTCTTTGTTTGTGCCAATTGCACTAGCAGTACCTTCTGATATCTTTAAGCTTCATTTAAGCTAGATATTGTAGGAATTAGAAGCTTAGATTTAGGAATATTTTAGTTTTCATATAGCTTAGGATAAGTCATTCCTTATTTGTAATTTCCAGCTTAATTTGTTAGGGTAAATTTGCTTTTAAAAGTAGCTAAAAAAACCAAAAGACCAAAAACAGTAGGTAGATTAAAGTAGCTTTTTAATTCAAATTTTTAGCTTATAGACTTAGGTTTTAGCATTTAGTTTCATAACTTAGGAGTTGTTTGATTAGATTTCAAAAGCTTATAATCTAGTTTATCTTATTAAGAATGTGAGCTTATATGGATTATGTGCTCTTTAGCTTATTTTCTGAGTTTGACTCATAGATCATCATTTTCAGTTGCATTCTAGTGTTTTAAATTCTCATTTCGTTTCTCATTTAGCTTAAGGACATCATAAGCTTTACAAATCTTCTTTTGTTTTTAAAATTGAGCTTAAAATGAGCTTTTTACAAGCTTTTAAGTAAAACCAAAGGAAAACCCCTTGTTTCTGTAACAGCTTATTGATAAGCTATTTTTGAGTTTATCATTGAGTTTCAGCCTAGAGCTTTTGTTAAAATTGATCATCACACTTCATCTACAACTTTGTTTTATTAGTTTTTTTCTAATAGACTTTTAAATCCTCAACTTTTTTATGGGCTTAAAGGTTTACTTGTATCGGGTTGGGTCTTCAGGGTAGTTTTTGAAATTTTTAAGTTTTCTCAGTTAGTCCCTAGGTTTGCATTGTTAGTCCTTTAGTCCTTGCATAGTTAGTCCTTTGTTAGTAATAGTTAGTTGGTTTAATAACTTTTATAAATAATTAGGTTTAGTTTTTAATTAGTTTAATTAAACTTTAATTATAAAGTAAAAATTAGGGATTTTATTTTTATAAAATTTCTTATCATTTCTTTGTTTAGGTTATTTATTATGAATAAAATTTTAGGGTTTATATTTTTTTTTTTTTTTTTTTTTTTTATTTTTTTTTTTTATTTTTTTTTTTTTTTTTTTTTTTTATTTTTTTTTTTTTTTTTTTTTTTTTTTTTTTTTTTTTTTTTCGTAGCATTTTTATTATATTTTAAGCTTTTAATTAGTTTAAATTTTAGAAAATCCATATCTTAAAATCTAAAAAGTCAAAAATAGTGATTCCTTTTTCTAAAATTTTCTTTTACTTTGTTTTATCTAGAAAAAATATAATTTCAATTATTTTCTATTTTTATTTTTTTTAGGATTTAATTAGATTTAAATAGTTTTTAATTAATAAAAAATTCAAAAATAATCAAAAAAATATTTTTCTTTTTCTTAAAAATTTCTTTTATCTTAATTTAAGTTTAGGAATTTAGTTTGCATTTTTAGGACTTAATTTTGATTTACTTGTTAAATTATCGCGTTTTATTTGTTTCCCGTTTACCTTTTTAAGTGCTTAATTATTTTTAATTGTTCATTTTAATTGTTGCTATAGATCATCAAAATATCTTTGTTCTTATTCAAATCATAATCCAAACTTAAACGAGGTTTCAATTTCACTAGTCGTTGGGGAAACGACCCGGGTGATCATTATTACCCGGTTTAATATACGTATTATATATTATATTATATATATATTTTTGAAAGTGAATTTTCCTTAGGGAATTTTCTTAACTGCTCTTGTGAATATTATTATATTGTGGTATATTTTACAAGTATATAAAACACACAATCAGTTTTTGGCCCCGCTGCCGGGGACTTGTGTTAAGATTCCTTTGTTTTTTTTGTTTGTTGATTTGGTTTGAAGATCCTTTCGTCCTCGAAAGTTTCATTCTTGTTATAAATATCAAAAAATCCAAAAAATAAAAAATATAAAAAGTAAAAAAATATTTTCTTTTTCTTTTTAGTATAGATATCATATAAAAAATATATAAAAAAAAATCAAAAATATAAAAAATTTGTCCTTTAAAAAACAAAATTTAACAAAGTTGGTAAAAGAACACCAACATATAATACCTTCCATTGAGGTATTATCATAAATAAGTTTCGGTGAACTTGAAAAGTTCCCAAATCGAACCAAAGATTTAACACTTGCCATTTGTGTCTCTACGAAGTACGGCTCACCTTGAAAAGCAATTTTTAAGAGCTACCGTGAAATAGTTGATTATTTGGTTTAAGTCTCTTTCGTGTAACCGTTAAAATTTGTTGTGAATAAAAATTAAAAATCCAAAAAAATTAGTGTAAAATTTTTCTTTTAATTCTAGAATTTTCCTTTTTGATTTTCTCTTTTTAAGTGCATGCGCACTCGCTCGCAAACTCGTAACTGTAACCGTCGTCAACAACAACAAACCCTTCCGGTTGTTGTTGAACCTTGTAATTTAAAAGAGCTAATTCCCGGATAAACCATAGTTGCGATGGCGGATCGAACTATGGAGAAATTACTCCGTGCACCCACCGAGGGTTACGGAGAAGCTATTGTTTTACCCGAAATCAATGCCGCTCATTTTGAGATCAAAACTAATTTGCTTCAATTGGTTTAAGAGAACCCGTTTCATGGTTTAGAAAATGAAAATCCTCATGCTCATATTAATAGTTTCAAAAGTATTACTTCGACCTTACGATTTAGGAATGTGCCTAATGAACAAACTTAATTAACATGATGAAGAATGACCCTAAAAAGGACCAATCCATTGTGTCCCTAAAAAAGGAGGAATGACCGTCGTTGCAAATGAAGAGAATGAATTAATTCCGACACGTCTAGTTACCGGATGGAGAGTATGTATCGATTATAGGAAGCTTAACGAAGCAACTCGTAAAGATCATTTTCCTCTCCCGTTCATGGATCAAATGCTAGAACGTCTAGCCGGAAATGAATTCTATTATTGTTTCTTAGATGGTTTTTTGGATATTTTCAGATTCTAATTGATCCTGAAGATCAAGAAAAAACGACTTTTACGTGCACATACGGTACTTTTGCTTATCGTCGTATGCCATTTAGATTATGTAATGCTCCTAGAACCTTTCAACGTTGTATGATGGTGATTTTTCACAATATGATAGAAAAGACAATGGAGGTGTTTATGGATGATTTTTCCGTTTTTGGTGATAATTTTGATTCATGTCTTTCTAATCTTGAACAAATGTTAAAATGATGTGAAGACACAAATCTTGTCCTTAATTGGGAAAAATATCATTTCATGTATAAAGAAGGTATTGTTTTAGGTCATAAGATATCAAAGTCCAGAATTGAGGTTGTAAAACCTAAAAATCTCAACAAATGTGAAATTACCAAAATACCCCTAATGCAAGAAAAATTCATTAAAGCATGAA
>BQNB010086322.1:0-28227 GCA_026074375.1 Tanacetum coccineum | reverse complement strand
CAAGATTAATCTAAAAATAAGCACTAATAAGCTGTTGCTACAGTAAAAAAAATTAAAGGAATGTACCTCCACTCCTTGCTCAAAACAGGAGTAACAAAACCTAAATAAGCTCTAAAACCTGCCCAAGCTTATAAATAAGCTTTGCTACAAACCCAATGAGCCATCCAATTCTGCCCATTCATCCATAAGCTTAATTCAGCACTCCTTTTCTTCCTTTTTCTTTTTAAATTTTTATAGAAGAGTTAAACAGGTTAAAGTTGCTTATATTGAGAGCTTAAAATGTGAGCTTAAAAGTAACATAAGATAACTAAAAAAACTTGGAACACACTTTAAAAACATAAATCCGAATTTTCATTAAACTTAAAAATTACAAGTACATAAAGTTAACTTAAGTTAAAAAAAAACTAAAACTGAATTCTAAAAACAACACACTGCCTCAAGGGCTTACAAGGACTATTTATATAGAAAAACGAGCTCCCTCTTCTTGGTCTTTGTCTTCTCCTTTTGTGCTAGTTTGCTGAGACAAATGAGTCATGTGTGTTTGTTGTGTGTGTAGAAACACAAACCAATCTGAACCCTTCATTTTTCTTGTTGCCAAAGGTGAATCATCTTAGCCGTATGATTTCTTGAACCAATGAGAGTTTGGAGGATTGCCAGCATGTACAAAGACCATGTGGGTGTGGGGTTTTGTTATTGTGATGGTTTTGGACGTTTGGGGAAGGTCA
This sequence comes from Tanacetum coccineum, assembly GCA_026074375.1. Classification (NCBI taxonomy): domain Eukaryota; kingdom Viridiplantae; phylum Streptophyta; class Magnoliopsida; order Asterales; family Asteraceae; genus Tanacetum; species Tanacetum coccineum. The sequence goes on along the minus strand of BQNB010086322.1, from coordinate 27,502 downwards.
ACGAGGTATGAAAGTGACAGGAGGGGGTATGTGAGTTTTGGCGGGAAATGGGGTTGGAAGATATACAGTAGTTTAAAACGCAGGGTGAGGTTTGAGGTTTTGTCACAAATGGCCCCTCAAGGTGTATGTCTCTCTTTCAAATTTCGTCCTTGTGTTTTTATAATTTTGGAAATTAGCAGAAAACACCCCTGAGTTATGTAAGTGTATTTTAGAAGTTTCTCCCTTGGGCAGAAACACCCCTTTTGGTTTATACTTTGGTGAATTGGCAGTTTGGGTCCCTCACAAGTGTTTTCTTCATTTTCTTCATTAAATAATTTAGGGATTTGGCAATTTTGGCCCCTAAACTTATTTTTCTTCATTCATGGCTTCGGGTTTGACTTTTGGATTTGTCGGGGTTGACTTTGGTTGACTTTTTTAGACTTGGGCTTTGTCTTTACCATACTTTTCCATTCCGTGTCCGGTTTTGTCGTTTTGGCTTCGTTTTTCGTCCTTTTCATAGATATCCGTTCCTGCACAACACAATTAGCAAAACAAGCATATTTTTGGCATTTTAAGTCCGTTTTTGGTTATTTTAGCTTGTTTTTAAAGGTAAAAGGTATGTGTAATTAAACACATACCAAAGTGCACTCACGAGCAGCTCGCTCTTTCCTTTTGCTGCCAGTTCCTGAATCATGGCAGTCATCTCCATTTTTGCTTTTGTTTGCTTCATGTTCTACCAATGCGTCGGCCACACTTTGGGCTACAAGTTCTTAATGGCGACATCAGACATAGGTGTGGTGGTGGTTGTGGTGGTTCTTTTTGGAAGCATTTCTACAAATCACAAGAAAATATAATACATGTTAGATTTCATACAATCATAAACGCGACATGACATATGCATAATAAATAAAATGAGATCACATCATACAGTGAAATATACAACTGAAGTGAAATCAACAATGACATAAATAAATCGACATTCATACTTAACAATATCGATAATCATACATGATAGTTTGGTTACAATGACCAGTACAGATGAGATACAAAATGAAAATACGGTCCTAAGGTCATGCTAGCTAGGAATTACCCATAATACATAGCATGCCATACAAGATAGCTAAAAGATGAAACAAAATCCCTACAGCGTACTAGCTGGGAGTTACCCATAAAACTTAGCAGGCTATACAGGATAGATAACAAATGGTACAATACTAACAGATACTACCAGCATCAGCTGGTCCATCCTGAGGTCCTGCCTTTGCAATGCGCACTAGCTCTCTGAACATGTCGTGCTCTGATAACGCTCAAATTATACATGTTTCTATACGCATTATCAATGCTTTTATATATCTAATTTGGTTAAATATAAGAACTTTCAGTACTTAATCAAGTATATTTGCTATTGTAGGTTCTAAGTACGTGTCGTGGAAGAAAACGGAAGAATACATGAAGATTTGAAGCTTAAACGAAGAAATAAGTGAAGATAAAGATCTCCCGACACCTATTCACTGTTTTGGCCATAACTCAGTCATACCAACTCCATTTGACGCGATTCAAGCGGCCACACGAAGAGAATTTAATTATCTACAACCTTAAAAAAGCCAAGAGCTAAAAACGCCCCAAAGTGCGCTAGTTTTACCAAAAGTGTCGCGCACTTTTTAACAAATTTAAGAGAATTATTGGCATTAAGTGTGGACAACATTAACTCCCTAAGTGTTGTGTACAAATAAATTTATACGCAGTACTTTATCCCATTTTTAGCCTATAAATACAACCCCTAATCACCTCATTCCATATCTCTTACACACACAACTCCACAACACCTTAGAAAGGGAGAAATTAGTGATCTTGGCTTGACAAACTAAGGATCCAAACATCCTTTCAAACCACCATCACTACCATCGACTACCACCACTATCCACCATCGATTTCCACCACCCAACCACTATTCTCACACCTCATACATCCGTTTCCAGAATCTAACACCCATATACTTAGATAATCAACCATAATTCTTTAAGTGTTCATCATAAAACCCATTGCCAAACACCCTTTTTCCGTCTACCATTGTTGTTGCCGCTGAATTCTAAGGATATTGGTGATATATTTCGGTTTTATAGGGAGTAGGCTTGATATTGGAATCATTGGTTGATGTTGGAATTGGTTATTTAGTCGAATAATTGGTTATTCGGTCGTTTGTTCTCATACACATTCGTTTACGAATCGTTGGTACATTCTTATTTATATTTATGATGAAATATTATGAGTTTATCATTTATAATATGGTTGTTATAAACATGAACATGGAGTAGTCATCTTGTGTTTGTTTGGGCATAATGTGATCTTTGATATGTAGTGTTTGGATATGTGTTTATTGAATTGGTAAAACATATTTTATATAAGAATATAGGCCGAAAGGGTTCTTTTATATATGTTTTTAATCATTTCACAATATATATTGGTTATAATAACTTATAAAGGTCAAAAGGATTTGTTGTTATTAATCGATATAATCACTAGTTACACTTAAAGGCCGAAAGGATTTGTAACTCGAGATATCTTTATTCTCTAAACTCGTAAATACTATCCTAAACACTTTTATGTTTTAGTGATCATTGCCTAAACAAACATACTTTAATCATTTGATTGAATCATCCTTTTATTACTTTCTTTACAATATTCGATATATGCACGTTTTGGTTAATTTGATCTGTGACAATCATTTTAGCCTTAGCGCCTTAATTACAAACTGTGAAAACTTCAGTTCCCCTGGATCGACCTAGACTTACCTAAATCTATACTATACAGGAAAGGGTATACTTGCCCGAATGTTGTGTTTTTAGTAAAAATCGATATTTCTAGTTATTATAAATTTAAAGCTTGGAAAACACTCATAAACTTTTTGGCGCCGCTGCTGGGGAATTATTTAAGTTGTTATCAGCTTGTTGCTTGTTTTTTGGCGCTATTTTGTTTCTTATAAATTTATCTACCATTTGTAATACAATATTTACAATCTCGTCGTACCATTTTCTGGCAAATGGAACCCAAAATTCGTTTTTTCTTCAGGAAGTACGCCGCACATTATATTTGTGCGCCGGTTTTCCTGAAAACCTAGGAAGTACGCCGAACTTCACCCAAGTACGCCGCACTTTCTGCAGAAATTTCAATAGCAGAACCTGATTTAAAACCAAAACCAAAACCAAAACAAAATCCCAAAACTGCTTCCTTAGGTTTTATAATCATTTGATTATAAGCCTTGTAAATTTGTGAAATATTATATTTTATCTTTCATTTTTCGAAAAAAAAAAAACTAAAATTTCTTTTTTTGTTTTTGTTATTGTTCAATTAATTTATTTGAATTGTTATATGCCTTTTATCATTCTTCTTATTTAGTTTTATCTGCTTAATGTTATTAACCCTAATAATATATATATTATTATGAGATATATATCTATATATGATATATATATATATATTATATATATATTTTATATATATATTATTTTATATCTATACTAAGAAAAAAACCAAAAAAACATAAAAATTTCCTGAAAAGCGGCGCACTGTTCCTAAGTTACGCCGCACTTATCATTAAACAAAAAAAACAAATAAACCATTTATCATTATTTTTTATATTTAGTTAAAATATATATAATTATCTAAAGGTATATCTATATATATATATATTATATATATATATATATAATACCTTTAGATATAATTTATATATTTTAATTATATAAAAAATAAGGATAAAATGGTTTATTATTATAATATAATTAGGTTAATAGGATGTTCTTCAAAATTAAAGTAATTATTTTTATATTATATAATATTATATCATAAATATATAGATAAAAATAATTTACTTTATTTTGAAGAATATACTATTAGCCTAAATTATATAATATATAAAAAATGTCTTTTTGCAAAATACTTAAAGTATGTATTAATCCACGATCTTAGGGAAAACAACTCATAAAACCATTATCTAAATTAAATAAAAATATGAAAAAGAAGACAATTAAAAATAAAAATAAAAATATCCAAAAAGAATTCGTCGAGATCAAGGTCCTCAAATCTTCAACTCAACATTATTCTACTTACGAAGCCACAATCTTAAATATATTCGAAGAGGATGTCGAACATCAACCCGATTCACCACTCCAACAAATGATAATTCTAGACCCCGACGATCAACTCATGTGGGAAAGTGCTAAGACTGTAGCACCAACTCTTAATTCTGTCGTTATTTCACCCGATGTTAATGACAACTTTGTTATCAACAGTACCCACTTGAAAATGATTCGAGAAAATAAATTCGATGGTTATCTGCGGGCCGATCCGCATGACCATATCCGTGATTTCCTCGCAATCTGTGACATGTTCAAATATGGTGAAACTCAAAGTGAAGCCGTAAAGCTTTTAATATTTCTCCTATCCTTGTGCGGTGAAGCTAAAACCTGGTTTAACGAACTCAATGAAGTTTTTATAAAATTGTGGGATCAAATAAGAAGAGATTTTATATACATATTCTTCCCACCTTCGTTATTTAAACGTCTTTTACTCGAAATCAAAAATTTCTCGCAACTAGTATGTGAAAGTCTAACCGACGCTTGGTTACGACTGCAGAGCATGCTCCGAAAATACCATGCGCACGGTCTGACCAAAGGAGCTATTATTTAAATATTCTATCACGGTCTAGACGAACCCACTTAATGAATCCTGAATGGGACTGCTGGAGGAATCTTCCTCTACAAAACTCCAAATCAAGCTTTTCAATTTCTTGATGACAAATTCCTTTTTAGGTTTGATTGGTCCACTAAATATCAAAACGAACATCATTAAAAATCTGTTGCTTTCGCAGATTGAAGTAATAGTAATTATGATAATTCTCGATTAATGGAAAAATTAGAAACTTTAACTATAAAAATTGATTTTCAATTTATAAGCTTAAAAGAAGAATTACAAGATATGCTTAACAAATATAATGAGCTTAGAGATGGAAACGCTTCTAAAAACCGCATGAACGATGACACGCCGATGTGTGAACGTCATGAAGCAAATTATATCCAATTTGAAGGTTATCAAAACCGAAATTCTCATGATTCATATTCTCACCAATCCCATCATGATCCTAATGACTCCGAGAAATCGCTCACAGAATTAAACAGAGATGTGAGAAATGATCTCGAAGATTTTAAAAGATGTATCTGTAGCATGAGAAATGTTCATTCCAAACTTTATGAAAGAGACGATCAATTTGAAACTAATCTCGAAAAATCATTAACCAAATTCTTGGATGGACAAAGAGTTGCAAATATGTATGTCGAGAACAATGTTAAGGATATGATTTTAAAAATGAAGTAAAATGAAAAGAATTTCTACACTATATTTAAAAACATGGAAAGAAAAATGGATGAGTGAGAGAAGTCTCAAAACGTCTCTTTATAAAAAAACTGATATGACTGACCCACCTCCTCCTCAAGCTCACACCGAGCACGTGAATGCCGCATTCATCGGGAGTGGAAAGTCTTTTGATTCTCTGAAAATTCAAAAAGATCCACCACCTCCTATTATCGTTAACAATAAAATCGAAAAAGATAAATCTATTAAGACATCAAAAAAGAACTATCACGTGGTCGAAAAAAAAGAATATCCATTCCGTGAGTACATACCGAAAATCCCGTACACTCAAGCTTTAAAAGTGGATCATTCTCACTTACACCGTATCGTCAAGGAATCTTAAAAACAAATTAAGTATTATAATGATAGTAATAGTTATAGTAAAAAATAATAATAAACCTATATAAAAATAATTAATATATAAATATATAAAAAACTAAAAATATATATGAAAAGTTTTTGAACTTTGTGGGTGTGTTCGTGGAAACCCTCACGAGACTATAACTCGTCCGCTCGGGACACTGAGAGGTTTAAAGGCTTGTTGCATACGCTAAATGCAACCGTGGTGCCTACGAAAGTGCGCTTTTGTATTTTACGGTTTTCGTAGTTTTGGTTGCAGATTAAATAAATAAGTGGAGCTTGGATGGTGATGATGCTTATCACTTGGGAATGCTATATTTGGATGAGTATATTAGATGTGGTAGAATACATGTGCTTGGTGTTCCGTTTCACGCCATATTCAACCGAGCACTTATAATCCCCGGGAAGTCTCGTTTCTCTTATATTTATTTTTTCCATATATCCCACTTTTAAGTTATTTTCTAATTACGCATAATGCTCAACTTAAGTGTGAGGGGAAAATAAATTAGAAAATCAGACTCATTATTAAAGGTATAAAATTTTGTGCGCCCTCTGTAATCTAAAAATCTAACATTGTTTTTAAATTTTTTTTGTCACTTAGGTTAATATATTAGAATAAAACGTAATAATAAAAAAATATAAAGTTTTAAAATCAGAGATGTGTCCCGATTGATAGAGCAGATCCGACTCGGGATCGATGACATTACTTGCGCATTTATAACCATTCTAGTAAATATGTGAGGATTTTAAGTCTGTATATAGCATACATATTTTATGCTTGATTCCTTTGATTATGAGTGTGTCGGTGATTTATTGATTCTAGAACTTGTGCTTGAAATCATTACGAGACCGCAATGAGATCATGTTCGTGTGATGGTATTTTTAAGTGATAAAGAGGCAACTTAGGATTTAACCTAAATTAGCCATCCATTTTAACACATTATTTAGCTAATTACATTGATTAGCTAACCACCCAAATAAAAACCGTATGCTAGCACTCATCTTTAGTGCTAGATACCCCCTAGTTTAACCCGCTTAGCCATTTTATTCATTTTTCTCATCCACTATAATAAATGAAAAATACAAAAATATAACATTTAGCCTAGCCTTACCCCTTATTGTCCCTATGGTTGGTTACTAGTTGCTCGGTATGATCGGTTGGTTTTTGCCTATAGTTTGCTCGTGCTTTGCTATAAGAGTTGTGCCATTTCAACGAAGATGAAGATTGATCACCTTCTATTTTGTATTTTTTGTGGTGTATTCTTATCACAAGTGTGGGAGGATTGTTAGTTATGTGAAGAAAAAAAAGAAGAAAAAAAGAGTATAAAAAATTAAAGAAAAAAATAATTAAAAAAAGAGTAAAGTATGAATAAGAGTTGATTGTGCCGGATATATTGATGAGAGGTTCGATTACCTCACTGGTTTATGGATTGTCGTAACTAGCAACATGGGTTTCTTGTACTTGTCGACATGTATTATAAAACCATTTTCAGTATATATTTCCCATGCCTTATCCATACCCTTATTAACCCTTAACCTAACGTTACAACTTGAATAAAAGTCATTTTTTGATATTTATATATGTTGCTTATGCCATGTCGGTGCAGTTTTTTTTCTTGTACAAGCCTATGGTAACTTAATGAATCATGTCTAAGCAATTGAGTGTGATTTCTCTTTTACCCTTCATTACATCATATACGAGTGTTTGAGTGAATTATACTTTTACTTATTCGTGAGGTGCTTAGCCATGTAATTACAGCTTGAGAATCATTGGGTATTGTCAAACATCTATGTTTTCACATATTAAAAATCCAAAAATATTTTTTTAAATTCTATTTTTGTCTTGTAAAGCTTATTTCTTTTCTTTATTTTGCTTGAGGATAAGCAAACCCTTAAGTGTGAGGGGAGGGTGCTTGCGCCTTTTGCACTTATTTATTAAAAAACCAAAAATATATTCGATTTTTCACACTCAATAAATTTTTTTTAGAAAAAAATAAAAAGAAAAAAATATCAAAATTTAAAAATTTTCCTTGTCTTGTCACTTAGGGCCTTATTTCTAAAATATATTTTCTTAGATTTGCTTGAGGGAAAGCAAAGTTTAAGTGTGGGGGGATTTGATAACGCTAAAATTATACATGTTTCTATACGAAATTATCAATGCTTCTATATATCTAATTTGGTTAAATATAAGAACTTTCGGTACTTAATCAAGTATATTTGTTATTGTAGTTTCTAAGTACGTGTCGTGGAAGAAAACGGAAGAATATACGAAGATTTGAAGCTTAAACGAAGAAATAACTGAAGATAAAGATCTCCCGACACTTGTTCACTGTTTTGGCCATAACTCGGTCATACGAACTCCGTTTGACGCGATTCAAGCGGCCACGCGAAGAGAATTCAATTATCTACAATCTTGAAAAAGCCAAGTGCTGAAAACGCCCAAAGTGCGGCGGTTTTACCAAAAGTGTGGCGCACTTTTTAACGAATTTAAGAGAATTAATGGCATTAAGTGTCGACAACATTAACTCCCTAAGTTCTACACACAAGTAAGTTTGTGCGCAGTACTTTTGCCCATTTTTAGCCTATAAATACAGCCCCTAATCACCTCATTCCATATCTCTTACACACAACTCCACAACACCTTAGAAAGGGAGAAATTGGTGATCTTAGCTTGACAAACCAAGGATCCAAACACCCCTTCAAACCACCATCACTACCATCGACTACCACCACTATCCACCATCGATTTCCAGCACCCAACCACTATTCTCACACCTCATACATCCGTTTCAGAATCTAACACCCATATACTTGGAGAATCAACCATAATTCTTCAAGTGTTCATCATAAAACCCATGCCAAACACCCCTTTTCCGTCTACCATTGTTGTTGCCGCTGAATTCTAAGGATATTGGTGATATATTCCGGTTGGTTACAGAATTATAGGGAGTAGGCTTGATATTAGAATCATTGGTTGATGTTGGAATTGGTTATTTAGTCGAATAATTGGTTATTCGATCGTTTCTTCTCATACACATTCGTTTACGAATCGTTGGTATATTCTTATTTTTATTTATGATGAAATATATTAGTTTATCATTTATAATATGGTTGTTATAAATATGAACATGGAGTATTCATCTTGTATTTGTTTGGGCATAATATGATCTTTGATATGTAGTGTTTGGATATGTGTTTATTGAATTGGTAAAACATATTTTATATAAGAATATAGGACGAAAGGGTTCTTTTATATATGTGTTTAATCATTCCACAATATATTGGTTATAATAACTTATAAAGGTCGAAAGGATTTGTTGTTATTAATCGATATAATCACTAGTTACACTTAAAGGCCGAAAGGATTTGTAACTCGTGATATCTTTATTCTTTAAACTCGTAAACACTTTCCTAAACACTTTTATGTCTTAGTGATCATTGCCTAAACAAACATACTTTAATCATTTGATTGAATCATCCTTTTATTGCTTTCTTTACAATATTCGATATATGCACGTTTTGGTTAATTTGATCCGTGACAATCATTTTAGCCTTAGCACCTTAATTACAAACTGTGAAAACTTTAAGTTCCCTGGATCGACCTGGACTTACCTATATCTATACTATACACGAAAGGGTATACTTGCCCGAATGTTGTGTTTTTAGTAAAAATCGGTATTTCTAGTTATTATAAATTTAAAGCTTGGAAAACACTCCTCATGCTCGTGCTGAATGTGGCTCGTCAGTCTGTCCTCATCTTTAATCCTCTGTGTCTGTAGTATATCAACATCCCTCTGCAAAGCTCTAATCTGGGCCTCCATGGCCTAGCTCCTGCTCTCAGAGTGAGTCCATGCCCGACGGGCATCAGCAACCTCACGTTCATAAGAAGAAGCCATCGAGCGAAAGTATCTCCTCTTAGCAAAGCTTGAGCTCTCAGCAAAGCTCAGTCATCCTGTGCGTCCTCACAACACACCTAGAGCTCATGAGTCTCTTGTCTCTAAGTAATAGCAAGATCTATAACCCTCTTATTGACCACCCCCACGGCGATCATCGCTCTACTCTTAGAAGCACGAACACTAGCATCCACAGTATCAATGAATCCATAGTCAACACTACTAGTCAATGCATGCCCATCCTGCCTAGCAGCAGCAGCAGCCGAACTCTCTCGGACCTCAAACCTGAAAGCAGGAGCAGAGAAACAGGCTCTCTTCCGAAGCGCCATATCCGCCTCGGGAATATCATCTCTATGAGAAGTGGATGGTAACAAAAGGGGTGGTGATGCAGCTCTTGACCAAATCATGGCGGGTTTGTAGCCTAGTGGTGCCTGATCATAGGTAGGGCTAATAGTAGGTGATGGTAGTGGTAAGGGTGGAGATGGTACAGGTAGTGGTGGAGATGGGATATGTGCCGGAGAGTGCTCATCTCTCTGCACCTATACCGATGATTTCTTTAGTAGACTGACTAACACGCGCTACATATTAGGGAGCGAATATCGATACTTCTGCGCTCGATATATGTTCTAGTGTTGCTCTCAGTTATAAAATAAGCCATGAGTTCTACGTAGTCTAGGTTCTAAGTTAGTTAGAGCGCTTTTTATAAAGTGCGGTGTAGGAAAACACTCCTCATATGTAGTGGGCTCTGGGCTTGGTGATGGTGGGGAGGCGGGCGAGGAGTGGATTGCGGCATAGAGCGATTGCGAGGCGACTTTGGGTCTGTTGGGGAGATTTCTAACAGTCCCGTCGAGTCAGTATCTCTGTATCTCTGGATGGCTCGCGCTTGGGTGCAAGGTGGACATGCGTCGACAACACTCAACAGTCAGGAGCAGTCCCTAGCGCAGGATGGTCGCACTATACGGGAGCTGGGATATAATCTCGAACATCAAGAGATTATTCTGTAGATCGAGTTGTTAAGTGTGTTATGTGGTATATGCTCACTGATAGATTATGTGAGAGTTGAACTTAGGATCTGACTCAAATTTCATAGTCGAATGTCTTAATGTGCGTTATTTAATTGAGGAAGCTAGCTCTGAACACCGGTTTTTTTTGTGTCTCAATACATCAATTCGATTCCATACAATTATCAATAATATTATATATGGTTCTAGACAGCTATAGACATCTATATCAGTAAGAATCGTCTTCAAACACGATCCACCTCCCTAAACACATAGGCTAGAACTCTAATGGGATGGGTCTTATTCACGGAGCATACTCATCGATGAGGTTGCAGTAGATACATAGTGATCTGGCCTGTCTATGGTAATTATCATTGCGATTGGTTTTCGGCGGATGTTGTAGAGAGGTTCTGACTAATATTATGACTGAAATGGAAATGGGGCGCATGCCGTAGAGTGCTGCTAGTATAAGTGTTAATGTGGAGGTGTGAGGAGAGTATGACGAACACACTATTAGCGAAGCTCTCATGTACTCGGAGTTAGGATGGATAGATAGTTGTTTGTTTGCGCGGAATTATTGTTAACTTGTATGCGAATCTGTCTTTAGACGACTAGTGTTATATAGTTATTTCTTGTGGACGGGTATGAGGTGAGACAATAATGGTGAAGGTGTTGGTGACACAGTGCAGAGTGGAATCCTTAATTAGCTTCTATTGGGCGGGGTTGTATGGGGAGATGTTAGGGTCCGAGAAGTAGTAGATTGAGACCGTTTGGAGGTTATATCTTGAGGTTGATGGTGGTGATGGACAAGTGATAGTATCAGGTGGGTGAGGTTGGGGTGTTGGTTGGGTATAGTTGAGGGGATGGAGATGTACAGGTAGTGTGGTAGGGAGATGGGGAGAGTATGTGGTGTGGGTGATGTTAAAGAGTTGCGGGTGGAGGGGTGGTGGGGTGCGGTGAGTGGGAGGTTGTGTAGGGGTGTGGCAACAGCATACGTAAGTGATGTGGATGGGTGCCTCATCGAGGTGTGGATTGTGCAGGATTGTTTACTAGAGTGTGTGCTGTCATGTTAGACGCTGAGACCTTGCACATGAGGTCGAGGTGGATATGCGATGTGGTGTTCATTCAGTCCGTCTTAAGACGCCGCGCGGCAAAAGAAAAGAATTAAGACTCACTTTGGCCCGGTTAAGATATATTCCTGCAGCTGGCAGTGAGTCGAGCAGGGTCGATAGCTGTGGTAAGTTATTAGGGTGATAGAGGGCGTCCAGGAGTCTAGAGGAGGCGTGCCTGAACCGAGCCGCTTGCTTCGCACCTCCTCCTCGCTAGCCAGTATTCGAGGCATGCATGCTAGCGAGCAATTCAAGGCGTAGCATCTTCATCCCGTGTCGCGTGCCATCAGCATGATTAGCTCACGGGGTCCTCATGGGAATCCTCTCTGATCGGAGTCATCAATTAGCCTGAGTGATAGGTTGTAGGTGAAGCATCAGCCGGTTGAGGTTGATGCCCGCAATAGGTACCTGGTATCGTCAGATGGGACCAAGTACTGCCAGGTACTCACTGGACAGGAAATAATCGAGTGATTGAGGAGATTACACAAGTATTACGGTGATGTGGGGCTCGGGTCCAGGCATGTAGTCAGGTGCCTCTAGCTCATCATCAAATACCCACTGGAATCTCCATGGCTCAGAATCAGAATAAACGGACGTGTAGGAAACTGTCAAAGATGACATGATTGTTGTAACAATAAAATTAACTTATATAAGCATAATATATAAGACATGTATAGTAATATACATAATATAATATAAGTACGTATATAGATTATGTAAGCAGTCAATGTACACAAATAGTGAATGTATGTCCCGTGAATTTGTTTTGTAAGATGCAATGTTTGAAAACAGTTATAGTCTAAGTAAAAACATTTGACCTGGTTCTCTATAACCTTGGCTCTAGATACCAATATGTAACACCCCCAAATAGGGTCGCAGGGGAATGAATATGAGGAGTGTTACTTAATAAATCAATTGCACAAGATGAGGAGAATGACCTCATAATGAGTCGTTTTGGATAATGATACATTGGATTTAATGAAAATTGTTTGTTACAAAAGCTCCAAGCTTAACTTGTTTCATCCTTGAAAATGTAACGATTTTAATACATAACAAATATATCCCAAATGTTAATTGCACATAATTCTTTATGCAATGTGGAATACCAATGACGACACCCAATGTTTCCTTGGCTTTTATCTTATTGACCTGAGTTTAACATGCTTTTAAACGTCAATATAATGTTGGTGGGGAAATTTTCACAAGGTTTAGTAATGTGTAAAGTATTGGACCACTAGATTTCAAAGTGCTGTAAGACATGTAACAATAAATATCTCAAAATGTAATTACCCAAATGCACTCCCAGCTCATGACACTAAAAGTACTAAATGTATGTATGCAAAATTAATGCCGATATAATGTTGCCCAATGTAGAGGGTAACCCGCTATCATCAAATCCGCTTGGTATACGGTCCGTTAGTTTGGTTTACGCCAAAATCTATGTGAGCGCTAATCACCCGATCAGGGTTGTCAATCCCAAATAAGATCTATTCATAAACATTCGCGATTAATACTAGTTATTAAACAGTTCATTATTTCATAGGGCTTAGTGAATTATAGCTACTTAGGCAACTCGCAATTTGTTTAAAGGTAACATTGCGTACATATGTAATAACAATGCATATTTTCTCACCACGAGGATTTAAATAATTAAATCATTGAGAATCGTATAAAAATAGGGCCTATGAAATCACCTCTAGTGAATGAAAATTGTATTATATAATATCAGATATGTAAATCGTCCGTGAAATCCGAATGCACTTAATTAATTATAGGTCGTTATGAGCTATAATGTATTTAATATAAGAAATACCAAAATATCATTTATGGAGTTAACATTCACCACATAATTAGTTTTTATTTAATTTATAAAAGTCGAAAAATAATAATTTCTCAAATGTTACTTGTTAAATAATTAAAAAAAAAATTGTTTAAGTATTTGTATCCGTAAAAAGAAAAATTTTATTGTTGTCCGAACAATTGCATTATTTGTTAATAATAATAGATTTAATATTCTGTTATTGTTTTTATGGTGATATTTTATAAATAGTTTAATTGTTTTTATAAAAATAATATTTTAAGTTTAAAAACGTATAAAAATATTATATATATTGATACTACAATATTTCTTTACGTTTTTATAGCCCAATTCAGATTCGAAAACACTCGTAACCATCTTTTTACCATTTCTAACAATTGTTATACTTTTATAAAAATACAGTGAAAATATTTATAAAAAATAATTAGTTTTTGTAATTTCTATTTATTCTGAAATCTTTAAAAACTTATAAACTTACTCATTTTAACTTCGTTTAGCTTGTTCTATTTATATGTATGGGAATCGTGACGAGATCATTATTCAAATAATAAATACTCACGGAATTTATTATAAATCTGTTGTCGAAACAGGTAAGTTCAAACATTTTAAAATTATTTTTTATAACTTTTATCTTTACAAAAATCGCTATCTCCTTCGTTATATAACTCTGTTTTAGAGTTCTTTATATGCGATGGGATTCCTATTTGATGATTCTATCATTATAAAATACTTATATATTTTTATCAGATCTGAAACAGTATCAGTTTTTATAAAACTACTTTTATAATAACACTTTTATATATTTAATTATCGTAATCTTGTAAATATCATAACTTCTTCGTTATAGCTTCGTCTTTCGAGTTCTTTATACGCTTGGATTTCTTATGAAATGTACTATTATAATAAAATACTTCCAAAATTTATAATACTTCGAATCTACACAGAATAATTAAAACAGTTCGTGTGCATATGTAGAGTTTATAAACTAGTTTTATAAATTATTACTTGATTAAATTTGTACAAGTCCTCTCAATTAATTTATACCACATGTCTTACATATTTTGAGTCCTCAAGTTTATGTCCATTATTCTTGTCCAAATAAAAAGTCCTCATAATTATTTGTATATAAACTTTATAAATAAATCTTTAACAATTAATTTATCAAGTGACTTTATAAATTAATCCACACTTGTATAACATATGTTCTTGCATTTTAACATCATTTCATCATATAAATATATAAATTTGAATCCATGATCATGCTCATTATATTTTATAAACTCATAAAATAAACCATATGTGGTGATTAACAACATAACGTATATAAAATATGAAAATGAATAATTTAAAGATATTAGGATTTATGTAGACCTTAAGAGAGTGGATGAGGATGATGAACACACAATCAAACCTCAAAATACAAACCCTAAATGGAAACCCTAATTAAGAAAACTCTAGTTTCTTTCTTGAATCAAACCCTTGCTAATTCAATACCTAAGCTTCCAAATCACCTTGCTACACCTTAAATATTACTACTAATGACCCTTGTATACTTGTAATCTTTGAAAAATCAAAACTATGAGAACCCTAGAAAATGTTTTGGAGCCGTGGGTTTATGCTAGAAAACAAGGGAGAAAATTGCTTTGTTTACATGCAAATGGAAAGTATGTTAAGTCTTACATGGTACACCCTTTTATACTAGAAGTATTCCTCAAACCCACTAGCAAACCATGTCTAAGAGGTGGTATGAGTACAAGTGTGTAAGGTGCTCTCCTCCTCCCTAGGAGGAGGGAAGTGACCTTAGTGGAGGTATTAAGCATGTGTTTTATTATAGGAAGTAATATTTGAATTTTGGTCTTTTGTTTTCCATTACTAGGATCCGGCCATATGGTTTATAGGTATAGGAATGATTTAATTTTTGTGTATTGGGTATAAAAGTTGGTATTTGTTTGAGTATAGATGGGTATTAGTGCTTCCGTGTATGCTTAAATGTATTTTATTACGAAACGTAAACGTTTTACGTAACCGATAAAAATAAAATATGAAAAGTTATAAATTATCCTCGTAATAATTATATAACACTTGCTTGACGTAAACTTTTACTTGTTTGATGTCCGTTTACGTTGAATGATGATTTTTAGTTTACGCGATTTAACTAAACGATGAAAATTAAAAGTAAACGCGTAAAACCCTAAAAATAAATAATGGAAAGTATTGAGTCGTAAAATGACCTGAAATAATGGATTGTTACAGTTTCAATCTTTCAATAGCTTTCCACATCTCGCATGCATTTGGACAAGCATCAACTGTGGAGTAGATATCATTATCTATCTCTGTGAGAATTATCTGAACAACTTCAGCATCCAGTTGGTTCTTTATGTCTTGTGAAACATTCTTATAGTTCTCCATGTACCCTTTTGTAGTGGTTTCTAAACTACCTTCTGCAACTGGAATTGTTTTTTCAGCCCATTTGAATTTGTAAGGTGGATTCTAGAGATAATAGTGGATGAGTTCATTGTTAGGTTTGGAATGTATCTCTTGATTCGGGATTTCCACTGAACGTAGTTACCAGGTGCTAACATTGGTAGACGGTCTTTACCACCAGCTTCCATGATGGCATTGTGAAGAGCATTAGATGTTTGAGTTTGCAAGTTGTTATTGGTATTTGACATTTTGATGTTGTTGTGAATGGATATTGAATCTTAAGTTTATGAAGTGATTGAGATTGTGGTTTGATTTTACTTTGATCTTCTTGGTTTGGTTGGAAATTATTATATTGTTACGTGTCTTTGAAGTCCCAATGAATTGTCACAATAATATTCCAAAATGTATTTTACCAAAATTGGTTGAACCGAAATTGGATTTCACCAAAATTGGGTACCGAATGTGGTTAACAGAAAGTGATTTTCAGTAATCCTATCAATGACATAAACCGCGGTACTTTGTATTACATAAACCGCAGTGGCTTCTTGTCATAAACCGCAGAGACTTTACTTGACATAAACCGCAGAGACTTTTCTTGACATAAACCGCAGAAATCTTTCTTTACATAAACCGCAATGGTGTTAATTTGACATAAACCGCAGGAACAAGCAATACATAAAACGCAGAGAAAGGTTTTACATAAACCGCAGTGAACTTTCAAGTCATAAACCGCAGAGAAATGTCAATACATAAACCGCAGAAGAACTTTGAATACAGAACATAAACCGCAGGTTTGGGTAAATTACATAAACCGCAGAAAAATGTAAATTTTGGCAGATTTTAGTTTTGTAAAATGACATAAACCTCATAAATATGTAACTCTTGTATGACATAAACCGCAGAAATGGGAAAAATACATAAACCGTAGAAAATTTACATAAACCTCAGTGTTCAAAACATATTCCTCAGTGTTAAAACATAAACCTCAGTATTCAAACTTTTCCGGAAAATAACTTTTTAAAATCACTTAAAGACACACTTTTTGATCGTTTTTGATGATTCTTTTTGCACAACTAACAAAATCTAGCTTATATCTAACATAAAAACATAAACTGCAACATTTTTAACACCAAATTTTTTTTTATGTTTTTCAAATAGATTTTCTTTAAAAACAAAAATAAGCTAGAACTAGATAAGCTAGATGATTAAAAAGCTAAAATAAGATGATTTTAAACCTACAAATAAGCTAAAAAATCAAAACTAAAAAAACTTAATAAAATAAGCCGTAGCTTTTTGTTGACGAAAATAAGCTTGTAAAAAAAACTTGAAAACCACGAATCAAATCACCTAAACCCCCTTGGCGATTGATATCACATGTTATCCCAAATAAACTAATCTATATCACAACTAATAAGCTAACCAATAAGCCCTTAATGTACCGAAATAAGCAAGAAGAGTAGAAAGAAGTAAAGAGAGAATATTAGATTGAAAGGTTAGAGTTTGGTCTAGTTACACACACAAGAAATGGTAACCAACACCCTCTCCATGTGTGGAGAGGGTTCTATTTATAGTCTCATACCCACATGGGGTGTATGGACTCTCTTCTTGGGCCGGGCTTGGCTTGTGTTGGGCTTTAGCCCGAAACATGAACAATATTAGATTAAAGTCCAAGCTTGTTGAACCCGACTAGCCTATAACAATACAAGACTAATTGTTACAAAGACGACCGACGACATTCTTGTTCGACTTATATAAAAATAAGGCTAACAAGTTAAATTGCATTCACTGGTCCATTTATCTTTCTTTTGTATCGATTCAAAACGCACCTTATCTAGGATTTTGAATCGGTTTGATTATTAATGAGAACACGTGTTTTCTTGTTTGTTAATCGTAAAGAAGCACTAGCATACTAACGTACTCGTGTGACGTGTAATGTGAGCATATCATCGAGGTGATTATTTTAATCACTAACGATATCAAGAATTAAGATCTATATTTTTTATTGATTTAATTTAATAAACAAGAGGTTAGTAAATTATTTGTTTAATTTATATGTGTTAATTCATAATATCAAACTTGATCTAATACACTGCGTACTCGTAGTTAATTGAATCCTAACAATACATTCTTTCCTTAAGCTGTTTGTCAGGAGTCTACATCTTTGAGTTGTTATGGAAAAAAAACTAAGGGTGTGTTTATTATGAGCCTTTGGTTTCAAAGATCGGTATTAAAAGTAAAAAAAAGTAGTTTGGTTAATGAATATGGGTTTGAATTGTGTCAGTGTAACCCAAGAGTAGTGTTTATGAATCTGGAAGGAAATAGCAGGTTTGCAAAGGTATGATGATTTTTTTATTCTAACAATTATTCTTGACTACATATTTTCTTTTTCTAATATTTGTTTTTTTGTCTTCATTCCTTTTTTTATAACTACAATATACGAATTGCATATTTCTATTCATAAATTACTTATATCTAAATAATAATAATATATTTTCTCCTTCCTCTGTCACATTCAAATCTAAACTCAAATTCAAATTCAAATCCGAATCTAAATTCTAATTATAAACCCTCATGCAAACTAAACAGGCCCTATACTCCATAGGATGTAAGCATTTATACTTAACTAATCAAAATCATAATAACTTATTAAAATATCTGGAGATTCGCCCTTGCATTCCGCCCGAGTTGGTCTCTCTATCCCGTAAAACTTGTTGTTGCACTACTAACACTGAAGCCGAGCTTCTAAAATCAACTGATGCGACGTAATCACCTATTACCCCGAGCTCCAAACTTTCACTCCAACTTGATAATCCTTCAATCAAAATGGGGTTAATCCCGAGCTTTCTTCCTACAATCCATAGATCATAATCACTATTCATGGCTCGTATAGCTGCCACAGTTTCTTCTCCATTTCTCACCACGACTTCCCGGTATGCAACTTGCTCATTCGCCTCATACTTCACCCAAAATGCCGTCACAAGGCCATCATCGAGCTTTTTCTCCATTTCATTTTCTCCTTCGCCATTATGTGCAAGAAAACGTATGACAGTAAGTGAAACATTTGGATTCCCAGCCATCCGATCAGCACATGCCAATGCTTCCCTTGCGTCTGCCCCACCTAAAAAAAGCATAGCAAAATGGTATTGCATGTTGGCCACAGACATTCGGCTATTTATCGGTGGCTTAAAGTTTCCTTTATCAACAAGCACTGCCACTGAGCATGGTGCATGGTCCAGAACGGTGAAGTTCAAGGATTTAACATTGTTCTGAACCATATCACTACCAGCGACGGACCCTAGAGATACATTAAAGGGTAATATTATCATGCATGCTTTCTTGTTTGTTAAGCAAGCTCGCAAACATCTTGGTACAACTTCGTTTTTGTTGCCCCATAGGGTAAATGAGTGAACCTTGATATACGCTCTCCTTGTTTCTAGGATAGGATTGGAAGCGCATATATAGGGAGTGGTCCCCTTATCCGGTCAATGTCCGGCTGTCCTTACATCAGAGGACTCAATGTCTGGTCCTCGGATATGATCAATGAACGAGGGTAGGGTCATGCTCGACCTATAAGCTCACGAGAGTATGTAAGAGCATAAACCAACGACAGGGCTATGGGCCAGATGGGTGAACCACCTTCTGTCGACAGGTGTTACATCGACGGGAACACATCTTCATTCCTCGAACGAAAGCCAAACAACAATATTGGGATTTCTGGATTAGTGATGGGAGTGTCTGTGAAGGTTTTCTCCGTATTGTAATCATATCGTGGCCTGTTTGGATTGTATAGAATGATGCAGAACAGACGGTGTAATTATACGCGTAATACAAGATGGTTTAGTAACAGAGTACAAACATTGGAACAATGTTGCACCCCACAACAAGCAATTCAAAAATTTTTCAACATGATTTAACCTATTCAACATGTGATAAGACTGATACTCATCACGAAATGCATGAATGACTCATACGAACTCTCACGATGACACAGGTTGAATCCCATGAACCAAATGGTGGGGGATATACGATTTACACATACCAAAAAAAAAAGGAAAAGGAAAAAGAAAAAAAAAAAAGAAAAAAAATAAAAAAAAAAAAAACAACAAAAAAAAACAGAACAAAAAAAAAAAAAAAAAACAAAAAAAAAAACATAAAAACGCCTTCGCCAGGATGCCATGACTCCGCCTACCAACGTCGCACCCCGAGTAACCAATACGTGCGATAATACCGGCTCACTAACGGCCTAGCCTCCCCATCAAGTGCAATCCGTTTTGGACCTCAATCCAGTTTAATTTGAGACTTAAAGCCAATTACGCAAACCTATACTGACAGCTGTGGTACGCTAACTGAGCCCACGTTATATTCAATGACATTGACCCGCACGTTTACTATTGTGATGACGAGATAGGGGATTTTATACCCAAACAGATATTTTCCCACCCATATATGCCGCATATGGTGCAAAAGCAAG
This sequence comes from Tanacetum coccineum, assembly GCA_026074375.1. NCBI lineage: Eukaryota > Viridiplantae > Streptophyta > Magnoliopsida > Asterales > Asteraceae > Tanacetum > Tanacetum coccineum. Next base: position 7,037 of record BQNB010086322.1, on the reverse strand, counting down.
TAATCTCTAAAATTCATCGGAAGATGTAATGCTAGCATCCACCTCCCTAGCCCCCAACCGACTAAACGCGCCCGGGTGTGGCGCGCTCTATTCGCCCCCTGGCCGCTCTACACCCTAGGGTACACCACCACCCCGCCACTCGCCAAGCCCTACAAACATCTCGATCAACACGTCGGACCACACGGACGACTCCATCACTTCGGGGCGCGTCTCTACAGAAGTTCGCGTCATGAATACTGGTTGACAAAAATTTAGTTATGATGACCCGGTCCTTCTATGACAAACAGACGGTTTGCAAATTTAACCAATCTTTCGAGGCATGGCAAACACATCCGGCATTCAAACCCATAGCATTTAACTATACGCAAAATGGCAATAGAATATCATGACATCAAATTACTCAGATTTCCTGACCGAAGTGGTCTCCTAGAGGCGGACACAGGATAGCAACCAAACCACATTGGACCTTGACTTAATGCTATCCGCAAGAAAATGCACTAACAAACCCCATGCTAGAACACCTGCCAAGATTGTAACTATGTAAAATTGCTCAACAGGTTTGCCTTCAGGTGTCTTTTTTATGATCTGAAACATCAACATTCGATTTCCACCAAATATGGTTATCAACACCACTATCAAAGATAGTATGTATCCTATTGGTGCCAAAGGACGACCTTCACCTTGTTTAGCAGCCTCAAATGTGATAACCCCGTAGATTCCTACCACATCACCAATAACTGCTGTTGATAATGCCATACGTCCTATATCTGAGCTCAAAAGATTAAGTTCTCGAATGATGGGATATAGAACAGGGGGAATGACGAGAATGATATTAGCCAAAGGGCAGGTACTCTACACCCCAAATCGAAGAAATTTTCTTCATTTCAGGTTCTAATGAATTCCTGACACTTAAGGCAACCGCTCCTGTTGCAATTACCGGTACTAGCATGCCAAATAATGCAATATACCATTGCTTTTTTGTTGCCCTTTTTATTGTTAAGAGATCCATCTTCACTCCAGTCACAAAACAGAACTAACCATGAAGATGCGATAATGTGAAGCCAGATAGTACCAGTAATAAGTATGCGTGAATGACCTGGAAAGCATCCACGGCAGCTAAACCTCGGGCTTCGACATAGCATGATGGCCCATGAGGTAAGCATCCCTTCAACATATACATTGTGAATTAGCCGCTCCTAAATTGATTATTTTTAAAACATCAATTATTCTTTTAAAAATATGATCGTCGTAATCATATTAAGACATTTGTTATTTTATATTGTAATATGTACTAAAAAGTAGCTAGGACAATGATAAGCTAACACAAAGACTACGTGTGTGAGATAAGGAGAGAAAGATGTACCCGCTTCATGTTAGATTTTTGAAATCCAGATCTTCGGAATACTCATTTGTTAAACTGAGATAATATTGCTCTGGAACATAATCATTGGTGTAATACCTTCTATTAGTAACCAAGGTAAATAATCAATGCAAATGCTTTTTTTAAGTAAATATAAAACTATGTTATTTACACTTTTTGAACTTTCTCAGTTGTATCAATGTTTCTTTCATCTATACAAATACTTAAACCAAAGTAAGTGACTTGATTACTTTTCAGATAGTAAAATTTATGTAATTTTAATAAATATGCATATTATATGACTTATCCATCACTTACATAGTTACATATGCAACTCCTGTTGATTGGCATAGGATTTCTTATCCATCACTTACATAGTTACATATGCAACTCCTGTTGGTGGACTGATGTATGACATTCTTTTATTGTGCCATGTTAGAAGTTTATAATTATGTGCAAATTAAACTTTAATATAGACAAGATTTGGTCTCGGTTAGGACATTCAACTACAATTTCATACGAGTCTTTCCCAAATGTATATGTCTCTTATTTTGTTTCTCCATTTCCTGCATATGAATATTAGCTAACAGATTCAATTTTGATTTTATTTGCCAAGCTAATCCTGTATACTTAAAAGACACTAAGGTAACGCTACCAGTTCAGATTAACGACAAAACAAGAGGCTTGGTACAAGTTGAAGTGACAAAACTGTCAAGAAGAGAGTCTGTTTGTGGGAAGATATTGAATGTCATCTTGGAGCGTGAAAACACCAAAGTTGGTTCTTGATAAATAGTTGAGCAGTTTGCATTTTAGTTTTGTTATCGGCACTTAATAGTGGACGTTGTCTATTTATATACTATCCAGGGTGTTTGGGATGGCCTATCTTTAAGTTCTTATAGCGGTTTTTTTTACAGATATGTGATAAAACGAAAGTGATGGTTCATGACTCTTATCGTTGGTATCCAGAAAAATCGTTGTATAAAAAATGCTTTATGGTATACAATTTATCTAAAAAATCGTCGCATTTTTATAAAAAATGCGACGCGGCAAAGCGCGCGGGTACCCAAAACTTGTTCAGTCACATTTAAGAGAAACAAGGAGAAGTTTATTTTTCCTGATTTGTGTTGGGTGTCTATATATAGAACATAAAGCTTTGAGAGAAATATAATAACAAAGAGAAAAGGAAATAGACATCCACGATTTTAGCAAAGCCAATCCTTGATTAACAATAATAACCTTCCTCTTCTCTTGCTCTAATTCCAATGCTTCATTCTCCCGACATATTATTGTTTATTGATTCTTTTGTAAATTTGTTCGAAACTATGTCACGTCTACCCGCTATTGTATCATCGGAGGGATATGTTCCCGGTGTTAACGAGCCAGAACAAATAATTTGCCAGTACCTGCATATGACCAATTCAATGGGGTGTTCATGGTTTGGATGTGATGTTTCGGCCTTCAGCTTACCCCTTTTGATGCTTCAACTGAGTATCATATTTTTCGTCTCGCAGACCTTCTTCTATCTCCTCAAACCCCTTCGACAAAGTATTCTCTCTTGCCAACTTATCGTAAGATTCTATATATTCTGTCTCCTCAAAATGTAATTTGATCATGTCTTGATTCATCTTTTTGTTCCAGGGTTGTATTGTATTCATCTGGTTTGTAAGACTTGACAATCACCTCCTTAACCATTTATTCCCTGAATCTGGCAAGTTAGTGCTCGATACAGTTGCAAACTTTGGCTACTTGTTACACGTTTTCGTTGTTGGTGTTCAAATTGACACAGGTATCCTTAAGAGTGTGCATAGGCACATGGTGCTCATGGGTTGCATGTCCTTTTTGGTACCTTATGCATTTTGCTTAATGTGCTTAATGTCTTTGCCAAATTTCGTCGAGCTGGATGATGTTACCTTCCATACAATTCCATTTGTGGCTGCTTTAACCTCTATGACAACCTTCCCAGCAGTCACCAACACTCTCTCTGACTTAAACTTGTTGAATTCTGATCTCGGTCGATTATCTTGTAGCACAGCTTTAGTTACGGATTTCTGCAGTTACGTTATTGCATTAGCATTGACTACAATTGGTGTAGCTTTAGAAAGACAAGAATGGAAGCCTTTTGAAAACATTTTGTGGATTGTATGTTTTTTGATCTCCATGGTGTACTTGCTTCGCCCATTCGTATTGTGGATGGCTAAGAGGATTCCTGAAGGTCAGCAGATTAAAGAGTCTCAGTTTCTAGTCGTGCTTGTGACAGTTTTGTTATGTGGGTTTCTATCAGAATGCTTAGGACAAAATGCTTCTTTTGGGGGGTTCACAATGGGTATGTGTGTGCCTGATGGGCCTCCATTTGGTTCGGCTTTGGTGAACCGAATCGACTGGATGGCGACTAACATTTTGGTTCCAGCAAAGTTTGCAATTTGTGCCTTTAAGGTCAACTTGAAGTCACTTGGAGGTGATAATGTGTTTGCTGGTTTCATTACAGAGGTTTTCATAACATTAGCATACTTGGCCAAGTTCACGAGCAACTTTCTTTTAGCAATGTATTTCAGTGTGCCATTGCAGGATGCCTTTCATTTCGCTATGATTATGTGTACAAAAGGCATCATCGATGTGTCTGCCTTTTCTCTTATACGATCTAATGAGGTACGCCATGATCGAACACATTTTTTAGTATGTCCTACAAGACATTATTCTGAACAATTTTTTTTGTTGTGTTGGATTATTAAATAAGGGACGACTGATTTGTTTTTTGATATGCATATATGGCTATGCTATTGGGTGTCACAGATACAAATTCTATGTGATGTAGGGTTTTAATCATCGTTTTTTTGGTGCCATACGCAGGTGGTAACAGATCAAGCATACTCACTTCTTATACTCAACATGCTATTAGTGACAGGAAGTACAAGGTTTTTGCTATGGCATTTCTATGACCCATCAACAAGATACCGAACATACAAACGAAACAGCATTTTAGAATGTGAACCAGGCGATTTCCTTAGAATGGTGGTTTGTATTCACAATGAAGACAATGTTCCATCAATCATAAACCTCTTAGAAGCATCAAATCCCTCTGAAAAACAACGTATGGAGGTTATCACGATGAACCTGCACCAGCTCGAAGGTCGAGCATCTGCCATCTTAATTCCGAGCTCAGAGATCGAAAAGATCCCATCAGCCCAGTCTCGAGTGTTACATATTGGTAAAGCGTTTAAGTACTTCATGGAACGTTACAACAACTCTGTTATGGTTGAACACTTTGTTGCAATGGCACCATACCGTAGCATGCATGAAGATATTTTCACAATCGCTATTAACAAATGTGCTAACATTGTCATCATCCCATTTCACAAACGTTGGGCTATTGATGGAAGTATTGATGCAACATTTCCTGGCATCAGATCAGTAAACCAAAAAATTATGGAAAAAACCCCTTGTTCAATTGGTATACTCGTGGACCGCGGCCAAATTGGTGGACCAAAATCAGTGTTAACAAGACGAACCAATGTGTTCCATATAACCCAACTATTTCTTGGTGGTGCAGATGATAGGGAAGCATTAGCATACAGTTGTCGTATGGCACAACACCATCATATTAGTTTGTTACTGATTTTACTTAGACCAAAGCATACAGATGTGGAGCTGACACCCGAAGTGCACGAAAAAAGATTAGATACTGAAATGGTTGATAGATTTCGGATGGAATGTAAGGGACGCGATATCTTTATTCAAGAAGAGGTGGCAAAAGATTCAGTAGAAACAGTACACTTATTGAGAGCAATAGAAAAAGGTTGTGATTTGTTTATAGTTGGTCGAGAACATGGTTATTCATATTCTCAATTAACGTATGGTTTATCAGAGTGGTCTCAATGCCCTGAGTTGGGGGGAATTGGAGACTTGTTGGCTACATCAGAGTTTACGTTTTCAGTTTTGGTGGTACAGCAGCAGCCAGTAAAAACAGTCAATTTCGCCGGAGAGCAATTTACATTTGCTAAATGATATTTTGTAGCATTTAAGTAGACTAGGTTTAAGCATGTATCAATCAAAAGTAATAGCTTCACCATGAAAAATTTAGGTTTCTTACCATACAAAAGATTCATCTATCAAAGAAAAGTGTCCACTTAAAAATGAAGGATGGGTCATATGAGTGACCCATTAGATATTTCAGAATCAAGGATGGTTCATATGAGGGATGCATTTGGTATTTCAATTCATAATGTTTTCATCATATTTCAAACAAACACTATAAGTAAGGGCAAATGACACAAAGAGACACTAAACATAGCGTCTGTTTTCAATCAAGGTACTGTACTTTTTTTCTTGCACATAAAGGCGGTCAACTTCTTTTTCAAGCCGACTTAGGTTTTTTCTCATTTCCCGTTACCACACCAACCCCATTTCGTTATATCCTCAAAATTAGTGTTAATTAAAAATGAAGGGCCCAAATTTACAATTATCCAAAAATCAATATACATGAATCCAGTTCTTTATGAAGATACCGTGTTTCAATTTATACAACCAATAAAAAGGGTTTAAGCCATTAAATAGCCGCGTACTTTCTCAAATATACCGATATGGTACGTGAACCCAAAAAATTACTCAGATAGTACCTCAACTTGCACTTTACCTGTTAATATGCTATCACTTTTAACCGGCTAAACCTATAAATTGTAAAAAAAGCCGACGTGGCATTTTTTCATTTTGAGTTAATTTCTTTTGAGTTAATGTGGCAACGTTAGTCCTTTTAGCAAACGAACGTTTGCGACATTAGTCCTTTATACTAACTGTTGGGTTAGTTCCTGAGCCCTTCAATCTCTCATTAGATTTAAACATAAAATCACCTAAGTATAGTCAAGCTAAAGATAGTTCATCTTGAGTTGCTGAAGAAACTTCAGCTTCAGTTCTTCGGGTACTTAGAATATCAAGATCATCTTCACTTCAGTTTATGCAGCGGATCAGAAACTAAAAAAGACCTTAGCAAGAGCTTCAGTTCAGCTTGGTTGACAATTTCAAGCTGAACGATGTCTATCTCCTTAACAGAAGATTAAAACAAAATGTTTCACTTCTAGAAGGTTTACAAGACGGGAAAAAGATTGCTTTATGTCAAAAGGAATAAAGCAATCTCCTTGGGAATAGATACTTTTAAAGTTGTTATAGAAGTACAACAATTTTTCTTAAAGGACTATACCTGATACTATAAAGCATGGTTGCATTAAATGGTTGCTCAACCACCCATTTAATGCTTGCCATGTGTATTATGTTAACTTGTAAACCCTAATTTCTTTGCCTATAAAAGGAAAAGGGATGTTGAGAGTAAATGATATCTCTTCCAATTAATGTGAAACACATTGAAAAACATTTATCTCTCAAACAAACTGAATAGAAACTGTTGAATAGTTTGTTTTCTTATACTCTTAACTTTGGTTAGAGTCTAAGTTAGAAGAAGATAATACCCCAATTGACATTCAACTACCTTGCTATTCCGCAAGCAAGGTGTGTCATAAATTCTTTATTTGATTCTAATAAGAACTTATACGTTGAAAAGTTACTTTTGTGTGTTTTAAACTTGTTCTTTATATTGTTCATATATATCTGTTTAAAACTCACTTTTTTGTCATGAAATGTGATTAGTTTAACTTGATAAACCTTATGTGGAAACTAGAAGGGGGGAAGG